>JAGDQP010041659.1:0-16820 GCA_022664845.1 Lepisma saccharinum | reverse complement strand
GAGCCCTTCTTCCAGAAAAATCGGATTTTTGTAAGAGCAGTTCAGTCTGTCTAACTTTTCAGGGCAACCAACGATTATGATTCTTTGACAGGATGACACTAGATGGTGCTGGTGTCTGGATATAAAATATGGATCTGGATACAAAAATCGATATTTTTTAGCCAAGAGAGGGATGTGCCCTTTTTCCACCACTCTCTTCCATTGTGTATATATTTTTTTATTGTGTACAGTGGAATGGTTGCTAATATCTGTTACTCTGTTGTCACTTTGTGGTTTTGTTCTTTTTCCAATACACAGTAAATGAAGGAGAGGGAAGGGGTTATGGTGAGAAAATTTTATACCCCATCTCACTCACATTGAAAAAAAAAATAGGACTTCAACTTGATTCTATAATTCTCTTTGTAGCCGACCGTTGTGGTCTATAGCTTATGCCTATTGTCATGTGCAAGGGATAACCACATAACGTTTCCAACGGGGACATACGCTCATCCCCATGTTAATTCATTTGTCACGTGCACTTTGCATTTCTGCAACCAATCATGCGAGAGGAGATGGTCGTTACAATCGCTGACTGAGTGGTCATCAGCGGATGCAACCGAGTTTACGCTCTGCTGCTTTTTAACTTAACAGAAACCTCCCACACCAAAAAAAAAAAAAAAAAAAAGCATAGATGAGTCGCTATATTTTCAGTTATAGAATATTATTGAATAGTGGTCGATTACCATTTAGTCTACTACAGGGGTGTTCGATTCACAATTGTCTGTGGCATGCGGTAGCTTGGAAATATGGCAATTATGTATCTATCTATCTATCTATCTATCTGTGTCTCTGTCTGTCAGTTCCATTTACCCCCATGTTTTATTACTGTAGTTTGGTATTCCAATCACCACACTGTTTAAAATTTTGGGAAAGTTCGTTAATATATATCCTGTAATGTTTAAGAGAAATGTCAGGATTTGTTATTATCGACAGTAATCGTCGAAAAGCACCGAGTAAATTCTTTTACCTTACTGGAAGGTCTCAGTTGTCAGTTCCAATGAGATTTCCGCACATGCGCAGAATCAGTATTGTTAGATGGAGGGAAATTTCCCGGAAAATAGGAAAATCTGGGCAAAAAAAAAGGTGAAAGGAAAAAAAAATTAAAATCGGGAAATTTTGTTGCATCTTTTTGGCACATTGTTTTTTTTTTAAAAAACTCCATTAATATCTAAAAAAAAACTTAGAATTCGGGATTTTTTCAGTATTTTGAGGGAAATATTGCGACGGGAACCTGACAACACTGTGCAAAATGGTAAAAGGCTTTCTTATTGTAACAACATGTCTAATGCTGGTCAGTGTTTGCTCTTGATTACTTTATTTCCCACAGAAATGGGAAGTATTCTCAATGAATGGGGGATTGGAATTCCTAACTGACAAATAGATAAGTGTTTAAAACTTGGCTTAAAGGTCGAGAGAGTAATTTATGTTTTTCGGTATCGAGCAATCTATTTCTCACCTTCTATACTGTTTCAATCTAATATTTTCTTATGATTGGCAATTTAGTCCAGTAGCCAGCTGAGGCAGTCATGTGGTCAAAGACGTTAGGCCAGCAGCATCTCCAAGGTTGTGGGTTCGAATCCCGCCCTGGGCACGCATGGATGTTTGTGTTTAGGGTATACCGTACAAGAAAGTTAAATATAAAATAAACATATTAATCGTTAAATAAACGATTAAGAAAGAATAGTCAGCAAGACGCTGGACTTTGGAATGAACAACCCGTGTTTAAATCTCACCTAAGACTTCTCTTTCTTTTCTTTTTGCTCCCAGTATCGCCAAAACCGGCACAAAAAAAAACCCTAGTAAATCTAGATATATTTGCATCAATTTTACATTGCTGGGAAAATTATATGACGTACGACTGATTGATTGAACCATATTCCTTCATGACCTACAAGTTTGACAATATATGTATTGTTTTTCGAAAAATATTGTATGGTTGTTATGCGCATGCGCAGAAAATGAAAGAAGTATTGTTACTAGAACAATACAGTTACCTGAGACACTGTGTGCTTGTGTGGTTGGAAACCATCTTTGTTCGAATCGAGACAAATTAAAAGATTGTGTGAGGAGTAGCTAACGATGACGAGGAAAACTGATATCTTGTGGGTTTACAACCGTACTTGACATTTTTAAAGCTGAGTGTAAAATATAACATGTTATTGTTTATCAATGGCCCTCCAAATGAGGCATATGAGCACAATGTATACGTCACGTACATATCTTGGAGTAATACATATGGTCACAACAATATAATACCAATAAAATAATATGACAAAAATTCTATTTGTCATAGTTGAAAGTGAGACACTTGTACTATGGGTTGCAAGTACAAGTCTCGCTAATTATGTGTTTTCATTATAACAATACACATGGTCATAATTACAACATACTATTGTGAACAATATTTTGTGGTAAAATTCCTGTTTCAAGTTCAATTATCAAGATGTTTTGTTAGCCTTATAGCTAATTATACAACAATGCATAGTTGAATTACCAATCGGGGAAATATGTTTGACCATACTATATAGTTACGATAACGATACATATTATTAGAAATTGACCTAGGGTACCATGCAGTATTGTTGTGGTAACTATACATACAGTTATAACAACAATGTATATTTCTCGAAGAATATTCCTGGCATATATTTATTTATTTATTATCAAGAACCCAGATACAACACTAATGACCATTTTACACTGCGTTGTTACACAATAAAGATAAACAATTAATACAAAAAGGGTAAAAAAAATGAACAAATACATTAACAGAAAAAATATCTAGAAATAAATAAAGGCAAAATCATTCCCTCGACTTAAATCTGATATCGATACCAGTTTTTTAAATGGTTATATGGTAAAGCAAACTCAAGATAGTTTGAAACTATATTATATTGAGATGACAATCTGTAAATTAGGGAACGCTGTATAATAGCAAGTCTGGGTGTTCGCAAAGGAAACAGGTCATTACTGCGAGTGGATCTAACAGGAACTCGAAAAAAAAAAAACTCGTGAAAAATATCGGGAGATCTGGAATGACCACTAACAATTTTATAGAGGTATTTGAAGTCATGCAAATATATCCGTGCTAAAGGGAGTTCAATTGAAGAACTTCTAAGAGTTGTTGTTTGTTGAAATTGCGTGTAAATGGGACACGGCAGCGAACAATAGACAAGAAAAAGTTCAAAACTCTGTTAACCTTGGACAGCACTGTGGGATACACCATAGCCTAGATAGGAGAGCAATATTCAAGGTGGGGAGATGCGTAACTCTTGTAAAATAAACTAAGAGCTGGAGAATCCTTCAAATGAACGAATCTAAAAAGTAAACCTAGACGTTTCATGGCCTTTTTAGTAGACATTGTAACATGATCTTCAAAAGTCAGTTTTGAGTCGATCAAAACACCGAGATCTTTGTGATGAAATTTTGGTAAGAGGGGTTGTGTTAAGATGATACGGACTTTGAAGAGGACATTTCTTAAGGTTAATTGTGAGTGTAGTACATTTATCAGTGTTAATTTTGAGCTGCCATGTATCGCACTACGAAGAGAAAATTACAGTATCCGACTGCACTTACGTTATATCATCAAGAGTTTTAATTTTTCTAAAAAGTTTACCGTCATCGCAATACATAATAATGTTACTTGAAGATTCAGTGTAGGGGTCCATAAGGTCGTCTATGAACAGAACAAAAAGCAAGGTCCGAGGACGGAACCCTGTGGTACTCCAGATGTAATAGTACACCACTGAGAAGCAGCCCCAGACAGAACAACACGTTGCTGGCTGTCAACTAGGTAATCTTTAATTAAGGATAAGAATTGACCGTGAATGTTAAACCTGTGAAACAGTTTATGTAACATATGAACATGACTAATCGAATCAAAAGCTTTTGTGAGATCAAAGTACACGACATCAAGTTGTGTATTATTAGACAGGCAACTAATGGCGTGTGACTGGAGAGTAGACAGATAGGTAAGGGAGGAACTGCCAGAAAAAAATCCATGCTGAGCAGGATGGATGTACGGCAAAGTGAATTTTAATAGCGTATCCTTAACGATCTTTTTACAGATGATGGACAAGACAGGCAAAAGGGATATGGGCCTATAGTTGGTGACCAAATTTTTGTTGCCTGACTTTCGAATGAGTACGATGTTGGCCTTCTTCCATACAGAGGGAAAAGAAGCTTCTGGAAAGCACCTATCCAAAAGAAAAGTTAAAGGGGTGTATTCTTTAGAAAAACAGCTGAAATAGAATCATAACCGGAGGCTCTGTAGTGGGAAAGGGAGACTACCAAGCTGTGAACTTCAAATGTATTTGTACTTACGGTTGTCAAGGACCCATCTGTTACAGACAGATCTAACATCAGGAAGGACAGTAGTGGTATTGACCTGTTGACAACTGTTAATATTGAAAAACTAAGCGAATCAGTGCGCTCTGTCAGACCCAGTAGCATAATGCCTGTGATGTTTGGTACTATGACTAAAATTCATATGATTTAACTTTTTATTTCCAGTT
This sequence comes from Lepisma saccharinum, assembly GCA_022664845.1. NCBI lineage: Eukaryota > Metazoa > Arthropoda > Insecta > Zygentoma > Lepismatidae > Lepisma > Lepisma saccharinum. The sequence goes on along the minus strand of JAGDQP010041659.1, from coordinate 12,267 downwards.
TTATGTTTCTTTTTTCTCATGCTGTAACTTTGTATGTTTGTAATTAAGCTATAGATTATATTAGAATTCATATGTTGAATGATATGGTTGCTCTTCTTTGTAAATATCTCGTTATATTTTCCACACACGCACAAAAAAAAACAAAAAAAAAACTAACTAATAATGCTTTTAAAAGCACACTCAGGCAGCAAATCGTCATCAGCATTTCTGTATAAAGCCTGTTGCTCGTAATTAATGTTAAATTTGTCACTTGAAAAAGGGGGTGAAAAAGATATGCTGTTTGCGTTGGCACCCAGTGTGGGGGTTGTTGACTCTAAATTCCAACATTAATATTATGAACGTTACATTCGTCTCCCCTTTTATCATCATTTTTTTTTGTCTCGTATGCAAACAAACACTCTCATGATAGAGGCAAGCAACAAACGTTTATTAGTAACGTATGTTAATATCATTGCAGAGGACAGCATACATCGTTCCTGAACCGCAGAACTATGTTATTTTCGAAAGGGAGGATGGAAGAGAGAGTATCCAACGCAGTGTCATAGTACCAGTGTCACTGTGCAGGATAACCCACAAATAGGTTTGTGTATATACACTTACAGAAATAGTCATAAAACCAAAAACACGTATATTTTATATGAGTAGAAGCTCATTTGTTGAAGATAAATTCGTTATTCATGCATACATATACATGTATACATGCGAACAGGAATTCAAACCACCATGAGGGGAATTTGGGGAGCGGTAGATGTATTTACCCATCCTCAAAATTCATTATTAACAATGTTTCTAGTTTATTGACTTTGGACACTCAAATTGTATCAAAGATTATAACGCTTTAAAGTAAGTGTAAAAATAATGATTTTTTTTTGGTTAAGGTAAAAGGGAATTTTTTTAAGTTCCAATGGGGAGTTAAATAACTGTCGAATTCATCATTTTGGAACTGAAATTTGTTCTTAGTCATTGATGTTTTGACCGATTTAATTTTAGTGTGCATGTCGTGTTGGTTTATGTTTTATGTTTTAGATTGTAGGCCTATCAAGTCTTCAATAAATATGTAGACGCTATGCGTTTGTATAGGTGGTAACAGGTTTGTTTGACTGCATCTTGAAACTTCAGGTTATCTCATTAATTTTTGTGGCATGGGTTAAATACCTATATATTTTTTTCCTTCATTGGAAACTGTAGGGTTACATATCTGTAGGTGTGAATACGAGTCTGTAATGTCTGTAAGTGATTGCCTATTTCAGAATTTTAACTTCTTTAATGGTATTTATTCGAACCTATTTTTCTGTTATGTAATGCATCAAAAAGTTAGCTGAAAACTAGAACTGTTTCTTATTTCTTTTCTTTATGTATTAATATGAATGAATTACAAACAGTGTCTGCAACATACGAATATCTTGTATTGGTATAACGTGCGAGGAAAAGATGCTACACTATTCTGCTGTAATGCATGCAGTCATGCTTTTTTGATGCCGCCTCTTTACATACATGTGTTGCAAACTTACAACGTATGTAACATAGAATTTGCATTTCAGAAATATACTTCGGCTGCATGTATAACTACAAACCGTAGATTTTCCGTCCCTTTTTCATCCTCACACATAATATTCAACACACATTTAAGTAGTAAGTATCTGTGTGAGTTGTTCGTATGAATTTGGGGAGCCAAGCGTGATCTTAACCCGGGGACACAGAGCATTTTTGTGTTTAAACATGGCGAATACCGTAGAGATATTCAGACAGAATCGGATTAAGGGGGATGTAAAGGGGCTAGAGCTCACGACCCCACTTGTTTAGGGGCCTCGCCAAGAGTAAATCAGTTATTTTGACGACTACAGGGTATAGGTAACAAGGGCCCTGGCATTTTTAGCCCAGGACGGGAGGCCCCAAAATAGCTGAATCCAGCGCTGTGTACAATTATTATTTTCCCTGTAAGTACTTTACTTTTTATCCGTTTCTTTGTCAGCTTGTGTTTGAAATCTGGTAATGATTTGCTTCATCAGTATAGCTGTTACCTGATCGCTCAGAAAGTTTTTGTGTCCAATTATTTATTTGGAATTGAGTTTGAAAAATGACAAATTACTGTTTACGAACCACTTATCGCAGTATTGTGATAGATTCACAGTAAAAACCACGTTTCGGGAGGCGATACCATTTTATGTACGGTGAACCGTAAAAATTGACTGACATTTTTATAGTGTACTGATAAGTTCTCTCTAGTTGGTGGACTACACATCTGAATAGCAACAGCGTTCATTAATTTAACATAATTAATTAAAATACATAAGCAATTATTTTTATGACACACGGCAGTAGCGAAACTGTTCTTATTAGATCAAAAGCACTTTGAAACATTTGGACCACATTCTGCGGGAGAGAATCAACCCTCAAAGGTGGACGACATTATGCAAGCAGAAATCAAACCTTAACACTAAAGAAAAACGGGAGTTGAGTCTACAGCAATAATGCTCAACTGTTATTTTCACTTCTCCATAAAATATATAGCACTATTCTGCATTCGACAAACAAACGATGCTACATTTATCTTTTAGCTGAGATAATAGACCTAAAGCTAGACATTTGTGTCCACTAAATGACTCCAACATTGAAGTTCGTAAAAAGTGACATTACGGTTGTAATGAATGTACAAACTACGAAAGTAAAGTAAAAAAAAAAGAAGAAGAAGAAATGCGATCACTAATAGAAACAAATAAACAAATATCTACTACTTTAAACTAGTCTGCAACCTTTCCTCTTCTGTTTTATCATTATTAGTGTTATAAATGAACAATGTACAAGATTAGGCAATACATGAGCAGATAGAGAGAAACTGACGTCATATTTCGGTTCAGCTAACTCTGTTTACGTCCACCCAGCGCAGCGTCGTGAGGCCAATTGGGGAGCTACCTGAATAAAGAGGTTGCGATCACAGTTGAGAGCTTCGGCTCTCCTCTCCCAAAACGTCTGGTCAGCGTGGGAGCAGTAGACCAACTCCTCCCTTCGGGAGAGGCCTCATCCAGTACTGGATTGAATATGGCTGTGAATTATTATTATTATTATTATTCAATCTGCTAAGGCTACACCCTTTCCTTTTCGGTAATATTGCACTAAATGCACTCTGTCTATATTGCAGTTAACTGTATTTATTTCCAAAAGAAGCTTCAGAAGTTGAGCAAAAGGTTTGTTATTACGTCCAGAGGAAAATGACCATACTTACACAAGGAACGGTTTAACGATAAGCTGTTTTGTTGTTGTTTCGTTCACAATCTACCTTAACTTGGTTTTTGTTTTCTTAAATTACAAATTTCTTAAAGAAAAAGCGGAGAAGAATGAACCTGGAGGAATAAAAATAACCGTTGTCAACCAGTGAATACAGAACAAAAAACAAGCAACAAAAAAGACACCATAGCAGAAGAAATTGCCGAAAAGAAAAAGAGCGGAAGAAATAAAAAGTAGCTGTCAGAACACAGTCTGTTCGTAGGATTTTTCTTAATGGACGATTCGGGGAAACTTATATCCTTTATACAGCACGCTGTCCACGTCCTTTTCGTGACGTCATGCAATTTTGGGATTATCTTTTTTTTTTTTTTTTACTTCTTGGAGATTACAATTCCTATGGGAGTTGGTTCTTTTAGCACACAGTGTATAAGTAACGCAATAGATGGGAAAAGAGACACGTTGGGAGAAAGAAGGTGATTTCATGGATCACCAACACTTACAGAATACAGAATATGATATTTGAGTGAAGAGGGATTCTATACTACAGAGGAGGCCTTTAAAAAACACTAAAGCTAGGAAAGTATATAATAGTGTACGTGTATTAGATGTGGAGTGAATAAAAAGATTGTGGTTTTTTGGATCGTGTACATTGAAGATAATATGAGTAAGGTACAAGGTACATTCGCGAAATGCTCGACATATGTCGGTTTAGTATTGAACAAAATGCAAAGTTCTGCTGGACCCAGTGTGTATTGTGCTAATTTTAGTGTCCCATGGAGGTAATTTACATAGTAATGAATCTTCATAAATCGGGAGTTCCATTATAACGGCTGTTACGCTCGGACACATTCAAACGTAAATAAAATTCACTAATGAAGAAATAATTCGAATTATGACACCACTATTACAAAGAACTTATCCAGATTTAATTTTTCTTCCAATTAGGAATTGTTTTCACTTTTTAATTTCCTTGCAATATCAAAAGCGGACGAGTAATAAGTAGGTGGTACTCGCCCAAGGTTCATCCGCACAGTGCCTGACGGATATTGGTAAAGACAGAGTACAGTTTTCCAGAGTACATTTTCAGGAGCATAAACAAATCAGTTATTTCTTCCAGGCGTGTTGAATCATGGAGCACTGACCAAACCTCGCTCACAAAAGCGCTTGACAAATCTTTTCAATTGACGGAAAAATATACTTCTCGAAAAAAAAAAAAAAAAAGGTATGGACAATTAAAACCTTGAGTGAGTTGGAAGAAAAGTTAAATATGCATACGTACTTTGTATGTAACAGTAGTGCCATCATTCAGCCTCCTGCATAGCCTAGGCGTAGAGCGCTCGATTTCTGTGCGAGTGGTCCCGAGTTCGATTCTCGGTGGGTGGCTAAAATTTCTCTAACATCGTGAGGATAATTGGGGAGCTACTTGAATAAAAGAAGTAGCGGACTGTGGTCATGAAAGTCAGACACACGACTGCTAGGAGGCGTTTTTACGCTTACCACATAACCCTAAAATAACTGGAACGAAATATAGCCGTCTGACAGGCTGTCGCGCCGCCCAGTTTACTTTAGTGTCATCAGTCAAATTGTTTCTTCGTTAGTGATATCTATTTATGTTTGGGTACGAGCGTAACCACCGTTACTCTACATCCCTCATTTATGAAGTCTCATAACTATGCAAATTACCGCTGTGAACCGCTAAAATTAGTACAATACATAATGGAACTAGCAGAAATGTTCATATTCTTCAATATTAAACAATTACCTGTCACGTAGTTCGCAAATGTAGCTTTTAGACGCTGTTGTCTCCAGTAATACGTGTCTGTTGTTCACCTACTCAGCACTTTCTTCTACCCTTTTTGATTACATTTCCTTGCCTAGCTGAATTTTTCGTTCGCCTTCTTCTCTATATTTCAAAGGCATATTCTTCCACTCACTGTTGTAGAGCCCACGTGTTGGCTTTATATAACAATATACTATACTCCATACAAAACATTCAGTCAATACTTTCCTTAATTGTTTGTCATCTGTCCTATTGTAGTGAATCGCCACTATTATTCTCATCTTTACGTCCTTTTACACTTCATATCTACACTATAATAGTCTGCAGATACTTACAACTGGATACCTTTCCTAGTATTTTTCTTTTAATTTTGATGTTCGCTGTGATGTTTGCTTTCTTCTAGTTATAGTCAACGCTAGTTTCGTCCTACTAATGTGACTGTCATACATGATTGGTAAAGAGGTTACCTTTATTCCCTTAGTTTGGTTAGATTCGACTTGTTAGTAACGGTCAGTATTCTTGATCACATCTCTTAACTGAACACCCAGCTTTCTGTTAATGCTGATTCTACTTTAATAACAAGAAATTAAAATGTAACAGTTGCGGCTTGTGACACAAATAATAGGTAAAGCCCTACTAAATCTTTCATCCATGAACATGTTCCTACTATCCTTGTTCATTAACATTCATCCTGGGTCTTCCTGGCTTAGACAGGATACTGGTAATGCCACTATCCGATCTTCGATGATATTGACTGACTTTTTGACCCAATTAATACTTACTAATGCATATTTAGTTAATGCATATGAAAATAATAAGTGAAGCTAAACTTCACCAAGTTTGCGTGAGGAGCCGCCACTGATTACATCTGGCTTAGTCTTCGTAATTCTTCAATGTTTAGTGCATATGAAATTCAATACATTCCCTCCATAATAATACTTCAATTATATTTCGTCTACGCTAAAATGTTCATTTGTTTTGTTCACAAACAATGGTTACATTATATAAATAAGTCATCTGAACAACCCTGTCTTTCGATCTAAATCACAGGTTCCCCAATAAGCCATCACTCATCGCCAAGTACCATTCATTTTCTTCTTGTTAGTTTATTCTGTGTGGTGAATGTGATTAGATAATTTTCAAACTGTCGATAAGTCTACCAGGATATTGTGTTTTGCCCATGCAGGACGTCTACCCGTACTGTACGTATGTTCTTGATTCGATTTTCGTTTTGATTCAGATTTTTAATTGCAAAGAAAATTTATTCCCATATTGATTATTAGAAGTCTTTTCTTACTGTTTTGTAAGCTAACCGAAAATGTACCTTTTCTTCCAGTTATAGAAAACAGAGAAACAAGTGAGAACTAATTCCTTTTCCTGAACCAGTCTCTAATCTAGTTTACCGTCGCGAATCTCGGAGGAGGGGAACACGGGTTCGAGATTACTTCCGGCCATCCTGACTGAGGATTTTCAAGATTTTTCTTACATTTCATGTAGTGAAATCCGGATCGGTACGTCAGCGAAAGCTTCGACCGCTATCTTCTCCCATCGCTTTCCGGAAATAGTGCACGCCGAGTGACGTCAACTTCAGACTTGTGACGGACATTCCTGGTCGTTAGCGTTCCGGGTCGTTAATGTAAATTGAATAAAAATGTTCTAGTTATGGACTAAATATACAGAAGGATATTTGATATATCTACAGGTAAAAGCCATCTTTACTATCAGTTCGATCAACAGTATATGCAGAAACTTAGACATTTGTCGGGAGAAATGTAAGGATTTCTAACTATAAAAGCACAGGAAATTGTAAACAACGTCATTTCGTTCTCAGCATTAAGCTTCGTCAAAGGTCATAAATGACAAATAGGTAGTCATGGATACAGCCAATTAGAGTGAGGATGCGTAACGCACAAACATCGGTCTAAATATATAAAATACACACACACACAGTTAATAGTTCTACTGAGCAGATGTCTTAGAAATGATACTGTTTACGTTTCGATATCCAAGTTTCCGTTGGTCAATATTTCCATTAGTACTTCCCGTTTGGTAAATTTGCCGATATCCACGCAGTTTTCATGTTCCATTCAACGAATTGTGCAATGGATGTTTCATATAGCTAAGAGATGAAGTTAAAAAAAAAAAATCCTGCGTGGAATGTTATGTCTTTAAATTTTGTTTATAGCCTTTACGCAACTTTGCCTTAGGCCGGAAAAAGGTGGGAATGTGTAAAAGTATTTGGTCAGGATCTAATTTGAAGGTAATCACTCTGATATTAGTTAGTCTGGTTTGGCTGAGGTCCCGAAAAAAACAGTCAAGATAATTAGCGTATGTCATCGACCTCAGGACCTCAGCCAACGGAAAGAGGGACCACTTTTTTGGAGTAAATTTTCATCAAAGAAACGATGAAAAATTTCCGCTCGAAAAATATGGGATTTATGGTAGTCCATTTCGTTGGGAACGTAGACATATTTTTCTTAGATGTATTTCCATCTATTCAAATAAAGTTTTCATCTTTTGAACACGAAAAAAGACGCAATAAACTGCTCAAAATGTAAAAAGATGCAAAAGGGAGTATTTATTAATAAGTAGTAAGACAGAAAAGTAATACACTTGTGAATGAAAAAGAGTACAAAACTGAAACTGGGCCTTCCGGCCAGGTATCTCAACTACTTAACCTCTCAGCTAGCCGTCCAATAGGGACAATCGTCTCGTCAGGTACTTGAGAACAACGTTCAAAGGTTTCTTGTACATATCTTACTCCTGACGTCTTTTGGAAGATTTTTGTAACAGAAAAGTTTTAAAGTTTTCTGTCGTCATTTTTAACTAAACGCAACGCGATAAATGTCACACTATAGCTTAATCTTTCAACAACCTTCCCAGTTACAAATGGCGTAGAACAAAGATGATAGTAGCCATGATGCATTGCAAATCGCTCTAAACAGATGAGAAATAAACCACTCTAAAAAATGAGAAATCGAAAACATACCACTCTAAAAATATGAGAAACCGCTCTTTGAAGTGTGAAACATCAATGAGAAATTATCTCTTTTAAGTTTGAAAGAATAAATTACATCCAAAAGAACGGAATTCCATCTAAAAAGAGCACATTTTCTATCCAAAGCAATTTTGTTTGTTTGGAAACCACTTTTTTCGATCGAAAATTCCGCTGTACAAGGGTGGTACCTCTTTCCGCTTTAAAAGATTAAAAAATTCCGCTCTTTTGATTTTGGAAAGCGCATATATGTTTTGTGATGAGTGTGAGTGTCAGAAAAAGTATGCAATGTACTAAAAGAGCAAACGAGATTCAATCGTAAAGTGTACACGTCAGATTCGATCCAGTGCAATCTTGCTTTTACATACCTTATCTGCAATATGGTATTCAGTTGCATTGCTTCGCTTTAGCTTTGGTTTAGCTTCCAAAAGTAGAAGCTGCAATAATTTCCGAGGCAGAAAACAAAGTGACAAGAAGGTTTGCAAGATTATATCTAGGGCTCCGTGCCAAAAGGGAGTAAGCGACAATTTGAACGAAATTGAGATTTTGATGTTAGCATGATCATCGTTGTGTCCTATTATCAACTCCCAAAAAGGAATTTTCTTCATTTAATACTGTTAGACCATTTTTGTCATTTATACCCTTTTGGCAGTTGCTGTAGGACGAAACAAAGATTATGCTGACATCAAAAACTTCAATTTCGTTCAAATTGTCGCTTACCCCCTTTTGCCACGGAGCCCTCGATATTAATTACAAGTGTTCATCATTTGATTATGGACTTCAGACGATATCCAGAGATCCCTCCCGAGACCGAGACGGAGACAACGAAACAAGATCGAGAACACAAATGCCTATGAATCGAGACAAGACCAATACAGTCTCATCTCATCTCGATTCCACTGCGTAGTGGTCCAGTGGGAAAAGCCACGAATTTGTATTGGCTGTGGGGGAGGAAGCGCAGGGTTCAAACCCCTCTACCGGCCATCCTGATTGAGGTTTCCTTAAGTTTCCCTCAGTTCCGCCATGCGAATGCTAGAATGGTATCTTACAACTCGTTTTATGCCATTATTTGTAGAGATCTTACGTCATTTGTGACTATGGCATACCACATTTTGGTTCTTCTAGCTACGAAACTACACTTATTTTTAATTTCATCAAAGGACTTTTTTTTTTCCTTATTTCGTTTTGAAGAATCAATTTTTCAATTTATAACAATCATTTTTTATGTATGTACAGCTATAGTTACTGGCCTTCCATCAAAAATCATTATTCGATCTGTAATAACGTGGCTTTCGTTGATTGGTCAGAAGCTTGACCAAAAAAGGCTGTTATGCTATCGCTTATCCGTAAGCGTTTCGTGATATTTGACAGTGACGTAATATCTCGTCCAACTTTTTTCCCTTTCCTGGGAGACAACCCATTTTACTAGTTGTGCTGTTGTATTTCTTGCAGCGACAAGCAACACTCTGGGCGTGACAGGTGCTGGAGAAGGCCACAATTGAGGTGCTGTGTCGGCTGGATTAAATGCGTGAAGAACAGCAAAGCTGGACGATTTCCATTGCAAAACTGGCTTTTGAGAAGTAGCATCAGCCACGCTAGAGAAAGGCGGATCCTTCAGTGTGTAAATTCAGGAGTTTAGGAGCGAAAGCAAAACTTCGGCATTGAGATGAACGTTCCGATTCCCAAAACAGTTCCAGTTCCATAGGAGTATTTAGTAGTTCCGTGACTGGTGGAACTAGCAATTAAATCAGGTTACGAGAAGAAACTTTTTATTACAAAAAAAAAAAAAAAAAGCCAAGTAAGAGAAATAAAGGGCTACTTAAAATAACGGTTTTAGTTTTAATGCTGTGTTTGGTAATTAAACTCAGTTGTTAAGACAAAAGCTCTTGAGAACATTATACGTTAAGTTGTCAATAAATATACATTAATATGCATTGATATTGTGGATCTAATACAACATTATCCCAAGTAGATGAGCATTTACAAATGAAAGTGAAAGATATTATTTAGGCGTTCGTCAATTATTCAGAAAAAAAATCAAAATAGGAAAAGTGCTTAAAAAATATTTTGTTGAAAATACGAAAACATTCTCCTTTTATTAGTATACTTTGGCACCCTGGGGTTATTTCGATGAAACGGGTATATGGGATAGAAACAAGTAAATACTATCATACTTTGTGAGGTTTTTTTCCCCCCAATCGCCACTCTCGTAAAGCATTATAATATTGACCTAGTGTTTCCTTTCTAATCGAAAAGCCCATCCCACTTGACCCAAGCAGCCCCGGGCTACCACATTTATTTATTTTACAAATTATATACGCATTAGAGACGAATAATCACCACAATAACAACACGGAAAGGTTTGGGGGAAGGATTCGGCCATGGTCTTATTCAAGGCACCATCCCACCATTGGCTGGTGCGACCAAGGAAAATCAGGGGAAACCTTATTCAGGATACGTGGTCGCTGAGCGGAAGTTTCCATTTATTATCCGGCTACCAAATAATTGAATTTTTGTTTACATTATTAACCGAATAATGGAAAATTATGCAATTAATTAACGATGAGTTATGAATAAATAATGAAAATAATATCAATCCGAAATGATTGGATAAATATAATTATCCCGATAATTATCTGAAGAAGGCGTAATTACATGGTTATCCAAGTAACACATTGTCGAATAGTTGTAGGGATAATTTTCTACATGACTCGTACTTGAATGATTCCAGAACATGTTATCTTTCTGTAAACATTATTTTATATGGATCAGTCTAGTAACTCAACTTCAACCCGTCACAATTATCCGTCACGTTTTAGTTAAAAGACACCCATGCCCCTGCCGAGACTCGAACCCGGGAATTTCGAGTCGTGGGCCTAACACCTTAGACCGCATCGTTGTTATCGAATCGTATAGTAATGTGAAGAACCCAAAATGGAATAATTATCCGAAGAACGCATAATCGAGTGACTATCCGAATAGTATATAATCGATTAATTATCCAGATACGGATAATCGAATAATCATCCGAATTCTAATATTTATTTACTGTATTATTCTGATTTTTTAAAAAATATATCATTTTTGTTCGATTCAGGATATACAGATCTGTTGACTTTCGAGTACTTATTCATTCGAGTATTCGGATATCTAATTCTTAAATTCTCCGTACTCGGAAGAAAATTTCTACGAATAACTAGTCGATAAATATGCGAATGCAAGCTTATAATTAACTTGACTATTCTAATGTGACATCGCGTCATGTTATACTATACGAGGAAACTTCAAAACTGTGTTCATGTAATTTTAACTCAAAATTTAGTTTGCAGATGTATGTTTACTCTTAGTTCTATAATCAGCAAAAGCGGCCCCTTTTCGATTCTAAAATAAATATTGGGTCTTTTATTTACTGCAAGAATGAAATCTTTGGTTTTAATTATAGAACAGCAGTGTTAGTTTTATAGTTTGCATTCCCATTCATGTCTTTTTCTTTGTAAAATTGAAACTTTTTCTTTTACCTTATTACTATTTGAGAAAGTTCCGAGAAAGTCGATTGGTGTTCTACATTCGCGACGCTGGCCTCATCTGTCGACTCAGAATCAAATTGCGTGCTGGAAAGGCCGGTCTTAAAACTCCTGTTTCTCAGCTACTAGTCTCATTCAGAATATTGAAGATGCTCGTTTTGATCGTGCAGATGGGTTTGTAGGCCGGTATTAAGATAAAGAAATCTCTATCCCATGAATCGTAGTGTTGTTTAAAGTAACATCCCGGCTTTTGCATACTGTGCCTGGGCCAAACTAACGAAACCTTAGTAAATATAGGTAGCTATGGTATTCGGAACTAGGAACACTCGATTAACGTTGTAACAGATATCCTGTTATTCCAAATTAAACAATGTATTTTTTCTTTCATAAATTTACATGTCCTTATCTACTAACAAACTAGTGATCTCGTAAAAGAAAATTCGAAGGCATTTCGTTCTAATATCTAGTGACTGTGACAGTGAACCGGAGCTGAACTGAACCAGTGACCGAAAAAATCACCGCTACAGTGATACGTGAGCGAAAAACCATGAAGCAATGACTTAAGAGCGAAAAAGCAGCGGACAAAGAGAGGAGAGAAACATGGTAGAGGGGGGGGAGAGGGAGGAGAAGAGCGACAACGCATCCTCTTTGAGATCTGCATCCCTATGTTCCACTTCCTTCCTTCCTTCCTTTCTCTTTCGTGTGCATATTTATGTTTTGCCCGTTCCGTTTTGCCACAAACG
>JAGDQP010041658.1:0-16820 GCA_022664845.1 Lepisma saccharinum | reverse complement strand
AGATTCCGCAGAAATTATTAGTCCGATTTACCGCCCTTTTTATAAACCGGAACTATTATTAAGGGTTTCCATCCCTCTGGAAGCTCCTCCTTTCTCCCCATAGCGTGTGTTTGTGGCATAAGAATGCCTTAAACTTCAGGAGGAACGGAAACAAACGGCTTGATTCCGTTCCTCGTGAAGTTTAAGGCATTCTTCATCAAACCAAGGCTTGTTTTTCTGGACATTCTTTTCACCTACACGTTCCTTCGCTGCGCCCTTCACTCTCTCATGAATTACCTCCCACATCTTACTTACACCAATTTCATTATTAACGTCATCTTTTTTACTACTCGACTCGGCTAAGATTTTGAGTTGGAATCTGCTTTTACGCGTGGATTATCTAATCATTTAACTTCGAATTTCAGTTGTTTGATCCTTTGCTTTCTCTGTTCGCGATGCATAACTTTTTCCCCACTTCTGTGATCGCTAATTGATGGTCGGTGTCACTTTCCGCTCCTCTGTAAGAACTAACATCCATTATATTGGTGTGTCCTCTTCTATCTACTAATAAGTGATCGATCTGGTTGAGCGTTTTGCCATCCGGAGATACCCATGTGTATTTGTGTATGTCTCTGTGCTGGAAGTATGTGCTTTTTACTAGTAGCTTTTTGGAGATCGCGAAAGTTACCAGTCTTTCTCGATTGTTGCTGATTTCGTGAAGGCTGTATTTGCCTATAGTAGGTCTATATTTTTCTCCCTCCCTACCTTAGCGTTGAAATCACCTAACACAATTTTCATATATTTCGGTAATCGGTCAAACAACCTTTCTAGCTCCTCGTAAATTGTTTCTTTGTCGTTATCATTACACACCTCGGTCGGAGCACAGAAATTTATTAAAAACTTGTTGCACCATCGGTGACGTACCGTAACGTACGATAGTCTTTCGTTGACGAACTCTATATTCTGAACCGCCGGAAGGATACTGTTCTTAAATGAGGAATCCAGTCCCGAAATCGTGAAACTATGTTCCCCCATAGTAAAAAGTGTACTTGCCCTGTTGGATGCTGTCTTGACCCTTCCACCTGTCTTCTTGTATCGCTAATATGTCCAGCTCGTACTTCTCGGTCTCGCGTACCGCCACCTGAAGAGCTCCCGTTTTGTATAACGATCGTACGTTCGTTCCTATTCAAAGATCTTTCTTAATCCTGTTCTTGGAGTCCCCTGAAGCAGTCCTCGCCCGGAGATCCGAACGAGTGAACAGTTTAACTCCGGAATATTTTACCCCAGGAGAATCCATGAACCATCTGTTACTATTTGTTGACATGATTTAGTGGTGTAGAGTTGTCAACTCTCCGACCTCGCAGTAAAGGCAGACATTCAAGATGATGTCCTCTGTCCATCTCTGAGCCCTGCCGATGTAATTCATCTTCAGCCTCAGAGTTGTAATGGTGATGCTGCTTCCCCTCACCATGATATTTTTGTTCGGGGTTATCTTCCCCTAGCCTTTGTAGATCCCTCTACTAAGTGCAAGGCAACAGTACTGGTTTAGGTCCACCCTGGAATATTTCCGGTACCCATCATACCTGGTCGGCATTCCCCTATTCGCCACCTGGGGAGGTGCCTGGTGGGAAACCAGTAACTAAAACCCGGGCATGGCTTACTTGAAAGAAAGAAAAATATAGATATTCAGATTGATGTGAAGCCCTCTATTAGACCAAATTCTGTGTATAAAAAAAATAAGCAAGGTTGCATTTCTCCCTCCAGTTTTATGTTGACACTGAGCTCACTGACAAGAAAGGGTCATGAATGTGTCAAACGGACTTTGAATCAAACACAATCCATTCGAAAGGGATAACAGAGACATGTTCAGGCGCAAAAAATTAGGTGCCATGGACAACGGAGTAGCCCCCTGTGGCCCATAAAGATTTTTGAAAGAAAGCCATTTTGAAGGAAATTTGAGACTCTCAGTTAAATCCAACATCCATCAACACTATTCATTGGAGAGTCATGGTTCATATCTCATTCTCTTCAGAATCAAACAAGCATTCCAAAAGTGCCATGCAGTTACGCCCATGACGTATGCGGAAAGAGAGATTTGGTAGAATTTCGCGAAAATTTCCCCAAAGGATCCCTCTGGAACGGTCCCGGGTAAGACCACACAATCCAAATCTATCTCGAAAAAATACTATAGGGTATAGGCGTGTACCAAGTTTGGTTCCGGTAACTTCAATAGGTATGAGGAAAACGTTTTTATACTAATGCTTTCTGTGCATACGAAACCGAACCTATGACCTGACCTATAAATAGGACATAATATAAACATTTATAAACGCACTACTATTCATCCGGGTATCATGGTTCGTACGTGGAGAGGGAAATTGGGGATGATTTACGAAAATTCCCTCCAAAAATCCCTATTGTGAAGTTTTTCGCCCTCTAGAGTGGCCCCGAGTAAGAGAGAATCTGGCTAAACATTCATGTGGCCAAATCTATCCAGTTGTGATCGTAATGTGAAAACAATTAATCTAAACAATTGTTTACGCTGTAGGTAATAATTGTGGCAAGCTGCAGTTTGATTGGAAACAAACTACGAGAGTATAATAATTTTACTTACCAGTGTTGTTTGTTCGTGTGGTTTCGTGAAGCCATGAGAATACTGCAGGCGTTTGAAAGTGGTAAGCAGCACCATTGAAGAGGAAGAAGGTATTTGAAGTTCAAAAACTCAAAACTTGAAAAATCCGAAAACTTCATTAATGCGATATTAATTTGTACACAATTCTCGAAAAATACGTGAGACCTCCGAAGCTAGTTACAGAAAGTGTGTAACTTCAGAATTAAACAGTGGTCAAGGCAGAGACATTTTTCGCAGTGAGCACATCGTATGACTGCCAGATGTGAACAGTCATCTTCCTGACACGTCTCAGCAAGACCACGTACGAAGTACAATTCTATGGTTGTTTCGAATGAGGTAGGTCTTTCTGATAAATACCCACATTTGGAAAACGCGTATCGAATCATGCCTTTGAATCTTGGAGCCGGAAAGTGCACAAACGATTGTAAACGCAAAAAGAAATCTCGGCGCCAAAAGTTGAAATTTAATCCAACGAGAACTGCATCTATTATGAACTTCACCATATTTTAAGGTCGAAAGAAATAAACGTCTGCAGGTTGAATGAGGCCAGTGCACTTTCCACGAATTAGTTTCTTAATGAGTTGTACTCCTTCCGGAACTGTCGAATTGAAGAGTTCGTCATCCATATTTGGTTTCCAGGAATCCATTAACAGAATACACTTTGTCAAACCTGTTACAATTGGTCACAATACGTCATTCAGAAATATCTTCAAATCTTCCTTGCACATATTGGACGACTTACTGGCAAATACTTTTAAGTTAGGGAAGTTGGCGTTCATTGGCTGATGGAACCAGAACGCTACCAGAACATACATCAATGGCAACAGAGTTCCGTCCATCTTGATTAGAGGCATAATCATGTACGAATGAGTAGTTGCCGATAATGAACCCATGGCGGCATGTACTCTCTTCGTTCCTCGCAGCTCCAAAGTCCGACCAGATCGCATTTCTTTATCAAATTGTGACTGATCTACATTAATGAATTCAGCAGGGTTGAAATCATTTTCCGATATTGCTTTACTTCCTGCATAAATACGGCTACTCTGTTTTCAAATCAATATCTTCTGCAATGACTTTCTTCGATACTTTGGGAGTTATTTTGCGAGATTCAATATTAAAGTGAGCTTTGAATGACTTTACCCACGAGTTTGTAGCCTGGATTTTTTTAATATTAGATGCATCGATATTGTTCTTTATTGCCATCGCCCAAATACGAATCATACGGTCATGAATTATACCGTCAGACCTTTAGCGTCTTGAAATTGCAACAATACTTCATTATTTATCTGTCTTTGCAGTATTATTATTTTCACATTACGATCACAACTGGATAGATTTAGCCACGTGAAACTTTATTTTTATATGGGCCGGTCTAGTAACTTTGGACTTCGGCCCATCACGATTCGCCCCTTAGCCATCAAAGTCCACACTCATGTCCCTGCCGGGACACGAACCCGGGACCTTCGAGTCGTTGGCCTACCGCCGTAGACCGCACGGCTTGCCCACGTGAATCTTACGTTAACCAGATTCTCTCTTACTCGGGGCCGCTCAAGAGGGCGAAAAACTTCACAATAGGGATTCTTTGGAGGGAATTTTCGCAAATTATCCCCAATTTCCCTCTCCATGTACGAACCATGACACCCGGGTGAATAGTACTGCGTTTATAAATGTTTATATTATGTCCTATTTATAGGTCAGGTCATAGGTTCGGTTTCGTATATACAGAAAGCATTGGTATAAAAACTTTTTCCTCATACCTATTGAAGCTATCGGAACCATAGTATTTTTCGAGATAGATTTGGATTGTATAGTCTTACCCGGGGCCAAAGTTGATAGAAGGATTTTTTGGAGGGGGGGGGGGGATTTTTGCGAAATTCTTCCAAATTTCCATTTCCGCATATGTCATGGGCGCAACTGCGTGGCACCTTTGGAAGCTTGTTTGATTCTGAAGAGAATGAGGTACAAACCATGACTCTCCGATGAACAGTGTTGATGGAATAGCTATTTAACTGAGAGTCTCAAATTTCCTTCAAAATGGCTTTCTTTTAAAAGGGTTTATGGGCCACAGGGGGCTACTCCGTTGTCCATAGCACCTAATTTTTTGCGCCTGAACATGTCTCTGTTATATCATTCGAATGGACTATGTTTTATTCAGAAGTCCGTTTTACACATTCATGATGACCCTTCCTTGTGAGTACTTTTTTATGATGATGAACTACTTGATATTGAGCCGAATGAGACGAAGATCTAGAGGTTGTAGAAGAAATTCGTATCAAACTGAATTTATGACAAAGTTGTTAATTTCACTGCCTTGAAACTTATTCACCTCATTCTCTACACAATGTTCACCTATGTCAATTGTTGTTTCGCTCCCTCTTTTATAGCTTTCTTTAATATCACTCTCACTAAACGGTTATATCAGAATATTCTCGCTCTTTATTCTTTTCGTTATAAAGACTTTTTGAAGCCATATTTAAAATTTACATAAGAAATTATCCAAAAAAGAATAGCATGCACCCTCCTCCCCCCACACAAAAAATCTACAAAACCTATGCCGTTGATTGGGATTTTATTATTATTATTAATAATAAATGTTTAAACTGACATCTTCTGACATATTCTTGACCCTGAATCCGTATGTCTGAAAAGCACAATTAAAATGGTTAGTGTAGTGTAGAACTGTGTTTCAAAGTATGGTGGCACCGGACAAAGAAACACATGAATCATTCGTTGAAATTTTCATGAACTTAGATATTGCACAATAATACAACAAACAAAGTAATATGATTAATTTATGATTTAATATCTTGAGCCAGTGTACAAATATTTCACTTTGTAAGTTTTAACATCGTCTTTATAATACTATTTAAAATACCTTTAACACTACATGATATCGTGCCTTACTTTGGTACGATTTTTTTTTCATAAATGCTACTTCACATAGCTCGTCAACACAACAAACTAAATATATTTCAACTATCAACGGGTTTTCTCCTATGCTAAAATCTACACGCAATATAACAAGTATTTAATTTGACGATCAATCTAGAAAGAACAATTTTAACACTACCCGAAATACAATTTTATACTAGTTCTATACAATAGCTTACGTCATTTAAAACTAACAATGGGCATTTATATACTACAAACTTTGCAAAAATAAAGCCCAATTTTCAAGCTTATGTTGAAAAAATACTACATTACCCTACGCGTCAAAATGCTCGCTAAGACCCATTCTCACACACTCACAAACATATATACAGAAAGAGCCAAAAATAGGGAGCCCTCAAATCAGTACATTCTCAATTCATAGTTTATATACAAATACGAACATTTCTGGAGTTAACTTTATGGTTAACTATAAACACGGGAGATGCATTTATTGCTAATATTGTTCATATCTTACTGTAATGTTAACAAAACATTTTACAAAATACAAACCTGTTCATATGACAATGTCTTATTTTTTATTTTGAGACAGTTACGCAGGATGTTTTCAAGCATGATAGGTTTCACGCCTGACAACACTGGGATCGCATTACACTGGCAAGCAGGTTGGGACGAGTGCAATTTAGATCTGAAATGTGATAGGAAGGGCATTTAATTTGGCTCCTTCTGCATATATTCAAAACACCGGAGACAGAAACATACTATTTCAAGCACCTTGTCAAGTTTAACACAGTAAATATTAATATTTACGAATTTAAGCATGAAAACACACATAAGATAGGAATATGGCGAACAATATCAAGGAAGTGGCCCTACTTCAACTAACGATAAACCATGGAACTAAAAATACCTTCAGGAGCATGTAAAATATTGGTACGAGTCTTACAAAATATTAGTTTGTTTGTCGCACTTCAGAACGATCAACAACTAAAGCAACTTTAGAACTTACGATCATACATATTAAAACACATAAAGCATTCGTCAAGTTGTTTTAAAGACAAGGTTACCAGACATCATTTTTTAGGACTTATCCTACTTTTTAATGAACAAAGACGGAATTGAAAAAAAAAACTGTTTTTTATATGACTGTGTGACATGTTCAAAAATAAGTTACGAATTAAATTTATTTTTTAAGGCCTTTAGGCAACTATGACTCAGGCCGTATGGATGATGATGATGGAATGAAGAAAATGAGAGGAAACGGGAGCACCCCGAGAAAACTCACGCGCACGGTGTTTGTCCACCACAAAGCCCACAAGGCATGAGCAGGGATCGATCCGACGACCCCTAGCACCAGAGGTGAGCGCTCTACCAACTGAGCTACCGTGGCCCACATAAGTTACGAGTCTTAGCAGTTACCCACAACTACCTACTTACTTCCAGTGTATTGAGACTTGCGTATCTCGAGAATTTCTTGTAAATACTACTGATCGGTTTCATCCTCGTCGCCATTTTATATGTATTTTTTCGCTTCAAATTATCAAACAAGCAACTAACAATCATTAGGACTCGGATTTCTATGGCCTAAAATCTATTAAAATATGCGTGCATTTATGATCTAAAGATTTGAAAATATTATAAAGTTTCTTAAGAATTTTATTATTTTCTTTCCACCCTCATACTTTATTTCATAGGACATTCCTCAGAAATCCAGTTCTCTCTCTATACGTAGCATATTTATTTATTTTTTGAATGTTCGCATTAGCGGTACAAGTATTATACAACAATACAAACGTAACCAAAAATACATTTTTTATATCATATTATTTAGGCCAAAATATGACAAAATATACATTTATATGACCAATGAAAAAGGCGTCACAGTGTTCATAAAAGATAGAGATGTGATACAGCAGTGTTGGTCCTGCATTATCTGGATATATATATATAAAGAAGGTAATTTTGTATCAATTTGATATTCTCTAACAGGTACTACTAGTTTTAGGAATGCCGGCCTGCTAAATAGAATTTAAGGTATATGAGTTGTATAATTATATTTTGTAATCATTGTATGTAATTGTGAGAAGAGGTAATTATTGAAATTAAGTAATTATTGGGTTTATATAATCATGTATGGTGTCTATAGAAAGATCTTTTTATGTACTGTTCAATTATTTAAGTGTAATGTATGTATCCATGTATATAATTATTTTATACGTATTTTTTTTAACTCTATACATTTTTTAGGAAGAAAAGCATCGTTAGAGCACGCAGCATCCTCCCCACGTATCTTTTTGGGGCAGTAGAGTCCACCAATGGGAAGACTTCCTTTTGCTCTAGTTTGAATCTGATCTTTGCGGGGAGGGATGCTGGAAGCGTGACCAGTTGATACTTATGCCGAAAACGCTGGAGAAGCGAGACAGTTCGATATGGATAGCTAACAGAGGCAGAACTGCGTAACTGGTTCTCTTTTTTCTTAGCTTTGATGAGATCCGGAGATGGGAAGTAAGTGGGACTTAGTGTATTCAGCGAAGTAAAACATAGGCGTCGATTGGAAGAATGCTTCCATGATGTCAAAGTAAAAGAATAATTTGCTATGATTTTTGTATATGTCTTGTTTAATCGATTATTGCCTCTCGGGTCAACAAGAACAAGCATCTGATTGAGACGCCAGCAGAGCAGGTCAGTACCCTACAGCTGAAAAAGAGATTTTTTCTTTGTATATTTGTGCGGAGAAATAGCAGTGTTGTCCACTACTTTTGATTTCGTGGTATCCCGGGTAATAACTCATTTATTTAAAATGTTTTTATTTTATTTTCATTTATTTTTGCTTAGAGAATTTCTTAGAGAATTCAGACAAAGAATGTTTTTTTTTTCTAGACATAAAATGGTTAAATTCAATCTTTTTGTGAAATACATCAAAACCATCCCTCTTATACTATTCTGTCACTTGAGTTAAAAGTAAGCAAGTGAGCAAAGTTCTGATTTTCCTTTCTTTTAATTTTATTGATTCGTGAGACCTTTACATTTTTTCAGGGAGGGAGCATGTTCTTAAATGAGGATAATTAGATTTTTATTCTGCAGCCCTCCCTCTCTTTTTTTTTTAATTATTGAAAGAATGAAAAAGATTTCTTTTTACGAATTTTGTGCACATTCTTGGTCAGAGCCATTTAATGTGAATGGAAAACTACAAACATACCTAGGCTACGGGATGAGAGAGGAGTGAAGTATGATTGTGTGACTAACTGAGAGAGTGAAGTTTTTGAATGTTTGACTTTTTTTATGTTAGTTTATATAAGTACTCATTTGTTTTCCTTCATTCTTTCAAATACTAATTAAGCACTAACTTAGATCATTAAGAACTACTTAATACCTAAGGAATTATTGAGTAAATTTTTATCAAGTGTCAATTTACATGTCCTAGTCTCTTAAGGTAGTTAGATTCTTTAAAATAAGGGACGAGTGTGTTCCCACTACCTAGTTGTAACTACATAGAAGATAAGGATTCAGTAATATCATAGTTAAGTCTATCTTTTTTCCTATTTTTCTCAACTCTTCTAAAATAAGGTAGGTAGTGTCCACAAATGATCGGATTAGATTTAATTCTCACTTTTAATTATTACATATCCTTTAAGACAAAATGATTTATTTCTAGAAGAAAAAAAAAATGATGTGAGAATGAATGAGACACTACACCTAGAGATATCCTGAAATTTAGGGTCTGATAGGAAATTAGATTTACCCTTTGATTTCTGATGAAGTGACACTAGTAAAGTTCATGGCTTCTCCCCAACTACTGTTTAGCTGGAAAAAGGAATTACTGAAGAAATACTACTTCACTTAGAGCACCCATAAAATTAGAGCCACACTGAGTAAAAAGAATAAAAGCCTCTCTAACGATAAAAACCTGTGTTTTTTCTTTCAAACGAAAGAACTGTTCCTATTCCAAATTTTTATGGTTCCCATTTCTGGGAGTTGGCTCGACATTGGGGAAGCGTTATTGATCAACTAAATATTTTTTTACTTGGAATCTCTCAGTATTGTTATATGGACGTGGAAAGGCCGTTAAATTGTTAATCGATTACCTAATAGCTCATTTACCTAATTATCTTTTGTCTGAGAGTTCTCAGACTGGCGGATCCGGGCACTTTTTTAGAAGAATGTTTGGAATATCTAAGTAATTATTATTTTCAGCAGCTTTTACTTCGAGCTTCCCGAAAGCAGAATTAAGTCTTTTCACCTACATCCACGTCACATATGTGTTTAATTAAAAACCTTCGGAATGGTAGAACCGACGGCCCACACACCCACCCACCACAACCACACACAAATATAAAAATGGCAAAAACTTGAGCCCTAGTAACCAGATTCATGAAGCAGAGAAGTAACAGAAGATACAAGAAGATAACTGCTGTAACTAAAGCGAAGCAAACGTTGCTTCATTGGGCACGAGATCTGTATTTCGTTGTACTCAAATTCCTCCCAGACTGTTCAATGGACCCTGGCCAAATTTCAGGTGATTGTACTCGAGCCACTGTTAATAATTTACATACAACGTTAACAAATATGGAGCGTTACAACTGAATTGCAGTTTTCTTGTGTAACTTACAGTTAGTGTACTGATATAAAATGTGTTTATTTTGGGAACGGTCACGTTATGGTCGGACATTGTCTGAGAAGCTGATAGGTGGCAAATTAATAAAAAAAATTGTCCTTCCTTTCGTTTTTTTTTTCAGTCTGGTAACCCTATTTAAATACATTCACAAAAGTCGCATATAATCACACATATACAGAATATAAACATAAATTTATTTCGTACAATCTATGTACATTAATATACACTATTTTTTCATCTAAACATTACCTGACTAAATGCTACTATGACACATTACACAGTTATTAGTAATGAAATACACAAATGTCAGTTCTGTAATACAATAATGTTTCAGCTTAGTTGTACGTATACGTGTGAGGTACATGGACTAATTTTAAAAATTGCACTCTCTTGTTTGACTAGATTTTATGACTTAGAAACATAATAAGAATTCTCTGTTGTTCGCAAATGCACTACGTATTTTAAAACTCGAAATAGTTTTGAAAAAAAAAAAAAAAAAAACTACAGATACATTGTTCTACTCGTTTTAACGGTTGTACTTATCACTTTTTTAACATTCCACCCCACATTTATATTGACGCTACTAACTGCTTATTTATTGCTGAAAGAAACTGCACCACTTATTCAATTTCTATATACAAGAAATTATTTGAATTTCATTTTCTGGCTTCGAAGAACTTCACGAAAAACAAATATGTAGTACTTATAGAGAGAACACAGCACTGACACCCTGAAGTCATTCAAGTACTTTCCCATATAAAATCCGTAATCAACAATTACATTTTGCAAGTTAAAGAAAAACAAACACTTTACAATGTTAAATCGAGAAAGCTAAATGTCTCTCCTTTTTTTTTATTTACTCAGTATGATTAAAACTTTTTGTAGTAACCACGGATAATAGAGGGTGGACAACAAGAAATTAACAAACGAAAGCAAAGTCCACTGCTTCATTGTAATTAAATGGCACCCGCGCAATGACCCTGCTTCCTGCCTAAATACCAGTGTTATCAACTTAAGCTTAAAGAACTGTCAGGTTCCCGTGGCCCACCTGATATTTATGTCACTAGGTCACATAAAATCGTTCTAAGGAATAAAGAAGTTGCGTATAATATACGGATATCACCACAGGGCCTCCTTTAGTCAGCTCTCTATCATTTACAATTACCACAGTTCTACGCTTTCGTCATTGGATCTGATTGCTATATGAATATGTACAACATGAGAGAGCATGGATTATGCGCATGGTCATGGGTTTAAATCTGGTGAGGAGTGTACTGAATGGAGTTGTTCGAAGCTTATTTTAACAAAAACTATAATCCCGTCCTTAGACGTTTCATAAGCTGGTCTGAGGTGTTAATAACAATCAAGACACAGCAAAGAATCTTTAGTGTTCCCTGTTTCTAAATAGTACAATATTTAAAAAAAAAAAAAAACTATATTTCAAATTGGGTTTAGAAAAATCTCCAAGTTCGGACTACGCTTGTTTAATAGATTCTCGTAACTCATACATCAACGTAACATTATTGAGTGATTTATTTCTACGAAAAAACTTCAAAATATGAAGGTATATTTAATATAATACGCAACAAATAAAGTTGAATGAGAGGGAGTGATGTATGTTTACAAAACTACAAGCAAACCGTAGCAAAATATAAAAACAGCATAAATAACGGAAATATTCTACTTACAACACGGCACCATTCTTTTTTTTTTTTCTAAAATAAATGTACATTTATGTACAACAAAGAAACAACACTAAACATTATGAAAAATGTAGATATCAATTGACTGTAACCGTACAAACTTCAGTCAAAGAAACAAGATTACTAAAAATGTAGATCACGGAATTTCGACTACCATACATGAATCTGGCTTATGCGAGTCTTTCTTTAAAATATATTGGAATCACTATGTAGGGGGAACTTGCAAATGAAATACAGTATCTTTATGCATCCATGCTGTGGAGTAACAGGTGTTATACAAATAAGCTATTTATGCCGAAGGGAAGGGGGGATAAGTTGTACTATTAAAGTGCGATTCCGATCTTTTCTTAGTTACGACCGCATGTAATTTAAGGCAGCTCAAACATCACACACGATTAATTTGACAGTTGGCCATATTGTGTCTTAACAAACGAAGTTCTTTCTTTTTTATTAAGTACATGTTTTAGCAACGGTGTTTCCAGAGAAGCAAACAAGAAAATAACCAGCACTAGAAATAACGAAACAAAAGACTAAAGTAATACAGATATTCATAATAGTAGCAGCTACTTTTAGAGAAACCTACGCAAACGTAAGAGAGACTATAAAATACTTTAAACTGAGTTTAAATCAGAAAGCGATAACATTCTAATATTCTTGGAAACGATCTAAAACAATTCCAGTACATAAAAGGTGCGGTAACACTATCCTATAATTTTTACATGGTTTTCAAATTAGTCCCCTAATATGATTCATAGCACACACATTAAAGAAGCCGGTCCGATCAATCGATTTAATTTTTGCTTGTATATTGTTTATATGATAAAAAATGTTATCTTACTATTAATAATATTATTAGTGCTACTTCTTTATATATGAAATAATACATTCCAACAAGAACAAACATTTCCACTTCCAAGAATTGATTCCAAGTATTCTTTGAAGAAAAAACAGTAATTATGTTAACAAAACATAACGCAAACTACTACTAAATAAAAACCAAATGCAAAAATTACAGACTAAACGTCACTATTTTCAATTATGCACAATTATATCACACACCCATTATAATTGCTTAAAATATTGGTCCATGTTCCTGGAATTATATTTCTTGCAATATCCCCAATAAAAATTACATCCCTTTTCGAAGAAGGAAGAAACAATGTTTACCCTGACACTGGTCCCAAGCAAATCTATTCCACAACCAGGGCCACACACACCCAAGTTGAGTTCGAAAATTTGCAAAAGTGTGTGTGTGTTTTTAAGCGATTTCTACAAGAACTATAATGTATTTCCATTCTTATTATCCTTAATTTTTCCTTAAATTGCTCTTCCGGCTTGTATATATATACACTCTTTATTAATTCGTGTAACCGGGAAACAGACCGGTGAAAACTAAAGTTTTAAGATATTTGCATGAAATTTTCTGCAGCTGCTCACAAAACTCTTGATGTTTTGACACAGTGAAAATAATTCTCCTAAACTAAATTTTAACCCTCAATGTAAGGGTGCACAATCAAAAGTGAACCTCGCTTATGGGATAATCAATGTTAATTCAGAGGACCACTTTTCCTTGGCTAATTTTATTAATGACAAAGAAATTAAGTGAGACAATGATTTTTGTTTATAAAATATTGTAGATCGAGATCGAGAGATGCTATAATATTTTATAGACAGAAATCACTGTCTGACTTAATTTCTTTGTCATTAATAAAATCAGACAAGGGAAAGTGGTCCTCTGAATTAACATTGGTTTTCCCATAAGTGAGGTTCACTTTTCATTTTTAACCCCCCAAAAAAGGGGTTAACATTTAGTTTTGGAAAACTATTTTCACAGTGTCAAAACTTAAGAGTTTTGTGAGCAAATCTAGAAAATTTCATGAAAATATCTGAGATAATCTCGAAAACTTTCTTTTTTACAGGTCTGTTTCTCAGTTACACGAATTAATAAACGCTCTGCATAATATCGGCGTAAGTCTATTAGTACACATTTCCATTAGTGTTTAAAAGGTTTATTGCAGAATCAATTTATCGAGCAGTGTCGACATATACGAGATCCCCAAAAGTGTGAATTTCCAGTACATGCACCTTCCAAAGTTTGCAACACTGTGGTATCATCAGACTTTATAATTTTCTTTCTTGTTACTAATACCTTGCAAAAATATATTAATTAATGTAGAGAGCTATTGAAAGAAAATTTAATTTTATACTAACTTGATAACACTACTTCGAAATGGCAACACTGTTCCTGGTTTTAGCTACTACTTTAAAAATCTTCAAATTTAAACTTTACAAATGTATTATTTATATACTTCAGTGGTGTTAGGATGAATTTATATTTACACTCTGATTCAAACAAATAGCTGAGACAGTGTAAATCTAACGAACCTTATCTCTGATCTGAAGATATTAGCAAATCACCGAATCATAAAAGATAAAACTGAAACATACTTATTTATGAAATGTATTAGATTTAGTTTTCTTTTCTGAGTCCTAGATCTCTGGTTTTGTTTGTTTGTTGTAAAAATAATTTAGTTTATTATGTTGTTTCAACGCTTGCCTATTGTGTATAACACTGTTTACATAACACTGTTATTATTGTCTTCAATTGATCTTTCACGCTCGTATTATGGGAAGAGTGTTTATACCATTTTTATCATTCCTAGAAAATTAAGACTAGCATTATTTGCGACTGAGAGGATCACACTTTGGATTTTCCTTTGAAATAGTGTGTTTGCAAATTACACCACCATACCCAAACTAAACGCATACCTTTCAAAATCAGCGCCAGAAATATAAAAACACAATTATTATTTTGAAGTCGAAAATAAAGAGAGAGCAGAGTCTAAAAAAATTACAAAAGCAAAATAAAATCTAAGTTAACTAATCTTTCTTTATCATTTAAATCGTGTGGGATAAGTATGAATATTCATATTACTACTATATAACGGTGAAACTAAATACACGAAGAAGTATGTACTTACATTACACAGACCAAGAACATCTAGGTATTTTGGAGTTCTTTCCATTTGTACTTGCAAAGCACCCACATGGTGAACAACACAAAATAGTGTGTAGCGGATTCTACGTGATAACTGTGTACCTAGTACAAACATTTAAGACTTACATCACACGTTTTCCAATAAATCTTCCATACATATATACTTTTCTCTCCATAATGCATAACGTATACGTCATTTTCCCATTTTCTCCATTTCTTTGTAGTAGTGGTGAGCCCATGAATAACATATTATCTACTATTTATATATTCTATACTTTTTTCACTTTCTAACATATTATTCTCATATCTATCGCTTATTAAATTCTGTTTATTCACATTTTAACAGGCCATAATACTCTAATTAGCTAAGGCGTTTAATAGCTCCTCGGAGCGTTTTAGATTAGATTAAGTTAAGAAAAAGAGTAACTGAAGTGAGCAGAATATTTACTATAGAAGAATAAACTCATTGTTTAATTGTCAGCAGAAGACGCCAAAAAAACCTTTAATTACAGAAATAAATAGTTTTATTACTCCTTTTCTAATGAGGCCCCAATGCTTTAAAAAGCATAATGGAAAAGATGCAGGTCTTTACGTGAGCAGTAATTAATTAATTAAAAAAAAAATGTCTAACAGACTAGCGCTATGTAAATATTTGAAATCACAAAACTATTACAAGCAACAACATTACTCCGTTTACTTATACATTCCTCTTCACACTGATAAAATTATATTTATGGTTTTAACATCTTACGTCTCACACACCATCAAGGGAGAAGAAATTGGAAATACCGGCCCTGGACATATTTTAAGGTTATAATCTCGGCATTCGTCTGGTTGTACTGAAAAAAGATAAAACCACAGTTCGGAAATTCGAACCCAGGTCCTTCTGAGCACGTTTCGGTAAAGCCACAGAACTATGGGCTCCGTGATTTCTACTGAGTGACTACCCCCTCTCTCTAACGGAGTGGTATTGGTGAAACATCAAGATTTTCTACCGGTCTGTGTTAAATACAGTTTCAGTTCGAGTCTGTGTAATGTAAGCACGCTTTCTAACAATAAAGCATTCTTTTGGCTTTCTCTTACTTTTAAGTTACACTTGTAAATTATTCATTTAAAAGACAGAACTTCAACTAATTGTTGATAACTTCAACTAATTGTTGATGTCTTTTTACCTGCAGTTGTATTCTTTGTCTTCACCTATAAAATAACTACAAATGGCACGATGATGGTCTAAATACTATTCTACGTAAAATAATATAGAGTTTAAACCTAAGAACAGATAATGCATCTTTCTTACGTTGTAGCAAACTTTCAAATCCAAAGAACAGCCTGGAGTGCCACAATGAAAACAATATATAATAAAAACTTGACGTAAAAACCGTTAATATCGTTTTCAACACTAACTTACATAACACAGTGCTTTTCTGTATTCCCATAAAGTTGTGCCAATTCTGGAAATAGAATTGTGAGGTAATTTCCGGTAAATTACGTACAAGGTTTACTGTTAAAAGTAAGAATTGTTTACATATACTGACAACGGAATAGATGCTTTGGACTTCTCTTTGACCCAGTCAGTCATCTCCAAGCCACTCAATATTCAGAGGAAATTTCTCAGTAACATTTCATGAACCATATCAGGACGTCAATCCCGCCAATTGCAAGGTGCGATCGGTAATTCATAATTTAAATGATTAAAAAAAAAAAAAAAGCCCAGCTGGAAATTTATCGACAGCTAGTTGAGATGCATGAAGAAAGTATACCGAACAAGGTAATGGTATCAGTTATTCAACAAAGGGAGAACAAGCTTGCAAGATTAAGATCCGGACGCCCGTCTGCCATTATCGAAGAATCGAAAACTGTTCTGCACACGTCAGAGAACAGGAGAATATCCACTGCCTGAAATTTCAAGCGAACAACACGTTCAGACCAATGACGACGTCCACACGACTATCACATAGGGATGTACCGATATATCGGTGATATCGGCCACTTCTTGGAGTATCG
>JAGDQP010041657.1:6113-16820 GCA_022664845.1 Lepisma saccharinum | reverse complement strand
TCCTTTCAAATATGTCTATTTGCTTTATAGCCACTCCAGTAAAAGCCTAGTTTTCGCATCCATATGTTAATATCGGTCTTATCAAAGTTTTGTAGAGTATGGTTTTATGTTTGCAGTTTATATTTTGATTTTTAAACACTGTTAATATTGCATAGTATGCTTTATTGGCTGCATGTATTCTACTTCTAATTTCTTCTATTTCGTCATTGTTTTCAGTCGATATTGTTCCTAGGTATTTAAATTTTTGTACCTTCTCAATCTTATACTCCCCGACTTCTATAATCTTTTCTGCTTCTCTCTTCCGCCATGACTGTATCATTATTTTTGTTTTTCCTTCATTGATTATCAGTCCTACTTCTTTACTTTTGCTCTCTATTTCATTAAATGTTTTAATTGTTTCACTTTTGGTGCATCCAATTATACCTATGTCATCCGCGTATCCTGTGATCTGTACTAGCTTGTTTTGTAATGTTCCGTTTATATCTACTTTTACTTATCTTATTACAAATTCTAAAACAAGATAAAATAACATTGGAGCTAGTCCATCCCCTTGTTTTAGTCCTTTTGTTACTTTTGGAATGGTTCGCTAAGTTCACATATGCCCTTGTGTTTTCCATTGTTCCTACTAGTGCCACTATTTTCTACGGGTAGCCAAAATACTTCAATACTTCCATTATTTTTTATTTTTTTAGTCATATGCTTGTTGAAAGTCTATCTGGTGAGTCTCTATTTCGTACTCGCCGCATCTTCCCAAGATCTGTTTCATGACAAATATTTGGTCTGTAGTCGACCTACCTTTTCTAAATCCCGATTGATACTCCCCTAGAATACTCTCAGCCATTAGTTCCATTCTTTCCTTCAATATGCCGGTAAATACTTTATATGCATTACACAGTACAGATATTCGCCTATAGTTGTTAGAATTCATTTTGTCGCCTTTCTTGTATATGGGGCATATGATACTTTTTCTCCAACCTCCTGCGATTTCTTCCACCCATATCCTTGCTAGCAGTTTCTGGAATAGCTCTTCAACTTTTCTTCCTCCATATTTTATTATTTCGGCTGGTATATTATCGTATCCTGTTGCTTTTCCATTTTTTTAGTTTTTGTATGTTCCTCTTGATCTCGTCTGTTGTGGGTATATCTGTTATACATTCTTTATCTTCTATCCCATTGTAATTTGTATCTGTTCGTTGTTTCTGTCTGTTGTTCACTTCTTCTTGATCCTGTTCTTGTGGGTTCAGTAACGTTTGGAAGTATTCTCGCCATCTTTCCTTTATCCTTGTATCGTCCCCTATAATCTTACCTTCCTTATCTTTACACATTGTCGTTTGCGCAATGAATCCTCTTCTTATTTTCTTGATTTCTTTGTATCCTTCTGCCGTTCTAATCTCTCTCATATTTTCTTCTTTGTGTGATACTTGTTGTCTCGTCCACTCTCTTTTCTTCTTTCTGCATATTCTGTTTACTTCCTCATTCATCCTATCCATTTCTTTCTTCTTGTAGGACTATTGAGAAAATCCTTGTACACTTGTCTTGTCTGTACTATTTCTTCACATTCTTCATCGAACCAGCTATTTTTCTTCTTTAGTGTTACTTTCCCTATCGTTAGGTCTGCTGCTGTTATTATGCTCTTCTTCGTTCCATTCCACATGAATTCTACTTTATTTACATTGTCACCTCCTGTTGATCTTTGTTGTTCTTCATTCCTCATTGCTTTTAGTACTTCATGGTATTTTTCTCTCTCTTTTCTATCTCGCAGTTTATCTACATCAGTTTTCGTAATACTGTGGCTCTCTTTTTTAGTTGAATTCTACACCTAAATTTGACTCTTACTAGGTAGTGGTCTGTTCCTACGTCCGCGCCTCTCTGACTTCTTACGTCTATTATACATCTTGCATATCTTCTGTTAACTATAACACTATCAATTTGGTTGTGTACTTTTCCATCGGGTGAACGCCACGTTATTTTTCTGGATATTTTTGTGTTAAAAGGTTGTAGAGCTAACTATTGCATTGTGGCTAGATGCAAACTGTATTAATCGCTGTCCGTTATCATTTGATTTCTGATGTAGGCTGTGTTTCCCAATTGTTCCTTCATATACCTCCTCTCTTCCAATTTGTGCATTTAGGTCTCCTAGCACAATTTTTACATCATACTGAGGTAAGGATTCGTATATTTATGTAAGTCTCTCATAGAATTAATCTTTTTCCGTCTCTTCTGTTGGGGGAGTAAACATTCAGTATTGATACATTATTAAATCTTGTTCTCAGTCTGATGTAGCATTTCCTCTCATTAACAGGTTTAAACTCCGTTATACTACCTTTCATCATCATCTTTCTTATCTTGTTTTTTTTTCCCGCTACTCAATATTGTACAATTTTTTGTGTCCCAAACATTGTTATCATTCCATCTTGTTTGTTGGATTGCTGCTATTTTAATTTCGTATTCCTGTAGTAGTATTTTCAATCTGCCGGCCTTTCTTAGTGTTCGTACATTCCACGTTCCGATATTCCAGTCCATCTTCATGCGCCGAGCCAATCTCTTTTTACTTCCGTCCTTAATCCGAGGCAAATCTTGAGGCTTCATAACCCGCTGATATTTAACGGTGTGGGGTGGTTAACCCTACGTCCAAACCCCCAACTTGGAGAACCAGGAGTTTTCTGTCGGGGTCGTCTTCCCCTAGCCTTTATGGAACCATCCATCAACCGCAAGGCAACGGTGTTTTTCTGTCAGGGTTGTCTCTCTTAGCCGAATTGTCCGCGACTGCTTATTTGTCAGATTTATTTCGCAGCTGGCCCTAATGTCTGGAGGCCTTTCCACTATCCGCAACCCGTCGACGCGCCCTGTCGAAGTCGGCACTATGCGGCCCAATTGACCCGGGATGTAACTATAAAGCAACATTTAATCTGATGTGGGCAGTCATGAATATCACAATCCAAGGTAGCTGAAAATTTCTCAATTCTTTCGGCGAGGAATGGAAATTTATAGTTGTATATATTTACTATCTTGTACTATAGTACATGAAAGATTTATGTTACGACAATTAGTTTTAACAATGTTGTTAGCTTCATAAAACAAATATTTACCGGTAATACAAAAGTGAATAATTATGTAACGCTACAACTCTGTTTCAAAGCAACTGAATAAGAAATAAAAAAAAAAAAAGGTAAAATTTCGTTTTTATCGCAATATGATCAACAATGAATCTCGCGTCTCGAATTTTTTTCTACCTGCTCCATAAGAGCGCGAATACTCGCAAAGTGCCAACGCATGGGTGAATTTTGGTTAAGCGAACACGCAAACGTTTAGTACAGCTTTTCAGTTTAAAAATATTCTCACGAGGTAAGGACCACATCATGGTATTTACGTAAATAGATCCACTACGTCCTTACTAACTGGCAACACAAATGTATTCGCAATTCTAAATGCTTGCCTCTTCAAATGCTAAGACGATGAAAAGGGTGGGTAAAACAAGCAACTGAAACGATTGTCACATACTGCGAGAACAATTAAAAATCCATGCGCCAACACTCAAAGCACCTGAAAGAAAGGCAAAATCTTAAACCCATTTCAATCCCCACGAAAAACCTACATAAGAGCACGACGAAGTATAAAAGTTACTTCGCACGAAATGATTTAGGAAGTAAGGGTTATCAAGTAACGTGTAAGTGCAAAGATCAATATATTGCAATGAGGAGAAAATATTTGAAGATCACACTCAGAGAACACTACTGCGAAACACTGGTGTCAGGTCTGTCACACCACTAGACAATACTGTATATTGTTGAAGACAGAAAACAGACTCACACAAGAAAGCTCCAGCCCTAAATGTTGACCATAAACAACTTATAGTTTCCATTAATGAATAAAATAAGTATACAGATTTCAGTAATTTTTCGACATGTCACCTTTATCGGTCACATCAGTAGTCGTTTTTCTAAAGATGTTTGTTCAACAATGAACTTGGTCTCCGTGGTTACAAATTTCACGAGATCATTCTATCTACAGTACAAATTTGATTAATGGTTAACTCGGGTTTTATTTTATTTGTTTCCGAGCGCTGTCACATGTTCATCTTGCAATATCTGATGATAATCGTTCTATTTCCTTGTTTTTATCCATCTCTTTTCAACTTCTTAGCATCTACGACGCAAGAAGTTATAATTAAAGAGTAATGGGGAAGGGGGTTGATCATTTTATTTTTAAAAACATGGAGTTGGAACTCCTAATAAGTACTAAACAAGGACATATAACCGCACGGAAAGTTTCAATGCTAAAATACAAATATTCTACAAGTTATAACGGTTTTTAGAATATTAAATAAATGGGAAAGTAAGACTTCTAAATGTGTATTACGAGAAATCACATTTTGTGTACCCTCCTCCCACTATCTCCCCTGTACTCTTTAACTGCAAATATCTGCGTTGTTTCGTTTCGTACTTTGCCATTTAGTGAGGACGTACTGGACCTATTCAGGTTAAGACCATATCCATACTAGTTATTCAACAACCAAGAACAATACAACTAAAACTGATCTATTAAAAAAAAATATATATTGATAGTCACATTCGAGGAAAACGACGCTGACAATACGAATTAATTGTTATTTTGCATGTTTATTTTATACTTATTGTTATTCCGTCATGGTTCCTTTCTATTATCAAGTCTACAATGTAAATGCTGTTGCTTACGAATATTTTGAAGTTTGTTCCGAATAGACGTCTTTATGT
Organism: Lepisma saccharinum; assembly: GCA_022664845.1. Lineage (NCBI taxonomy): Eukaryota > Metazoa > Arthropoda > Insecta > Zygentoma > Lepismatidae > Lepisma > Lepisma saccharinum. The sequence continues at coordinate 12,087 of JAGDQP010041657.1, read as the reverse complement.
GTCAACGAGATTCTCACTGATCACCTTGACTGTTCGGTCCCGCGTGATGAACGCAGAGAAGACGAATAGACTTTAGTGGGTACTCGTCCCAAACATTTCAGGATGCAGCCGACTGCACCAAACAGGTCGAAGATATTGCACTGGGGGCGACAGCGGGAAGGGGATCACCGCCCTTGAAAATAAAACCCACTGTCAAAAGGTATCTCACAATGAGATTTCTTCTCAAAATGTAATGTAGGCCACGGCGGTGAGGGCCCGTTGAATTACATTTATGATTTCCTCGACAAATATGAACAAAGCACTTTATCAGCTCATTCTGTAAGAGTGATAGGCATCTCACTTGGCCCGTCAAAATCCCGAAGCTGTCTTGAAAACTTAACTAAGACAATTGTTATAGCACGCTTTAAAAGTTCTGACAGCTCAGTCAAATGAGGTACAGTTCCTCATCTGTCAATTTTGTGTTACCCATCTTCCAGAAAACTTTTTTTACAGTTCCAGCACAACACCTGCGAAGTGTACATCCCAACATGTGACTGCACGTAAGATCTTATTTATCTACTTTCACACCTGTAATGAATCAACCATGTCTAACAAGGTATCAAAACTTGAGATTCAATTTTATTAGATATTAGAAATTAATGATTTTGTTGGTAGATAGTTTTAACTCGCTGTTTGCATGTTAGCTTCCTGTTCAAAACATTACGCATTATTTGTTGAATATTCTACCAGATGTCAATGTTATATATTCAGTTATATTTACACAAAAGCAAAAGCAATACGCAGGTAAAACAACTCAACATTAGAAATTTCTAAGATCAGAAAAAGTAAGATTTTCAGCTCAGAAGATAGAAACAACCTTTAAATATCGTTAATGTTACGCATTCAGTTACATTTAGACAAACGTAGAAGCAGTAAGTAAGTAAGTTAAAAAAAAAAGAATTTCTAATACTGCAATATCTAAAATTTTCAACTCTAAATCTTACAGTGAAGCCAAATTTGAAAGACAAGCAAAACTGCTGTCAATATTCCGATGTAGTGTTTATTAGTGAGATTATACAAGAAGCACAATAAATAATACTGGATCTTCTATGGAGGAGATGGTCAAGACGTCAACTAGGTCACTTGCGATTATCCTTATCAATAATACTACACAGCAATCTATTTTACAAATGAGAAGAGAGAAAGAGAGTTGGAAAAGGCTATTTATTTGTCTACTGTTTATTGTAAAATGACTAATTAATTCAGTTTCAAAGTTGCCATATTATTACGAAACTGCTGAGGCAGCAAAAATAAATGAAAACTCAAGAGATATCGTTGTATGTAGTAATATAGGAAACGAGAAATTCAAATACTTTCTTCTCAGAAGTACGATTAATTTTCAGTCTCATAAAAGGATCACTTGCTGCCTTCTTAAAATCTTTCACAAGCCCCATCTTTGGAAGCTTTGCCTGTTGTAGGAATTTTATCACATGATACTAAATCTTCAATGATTTCTAAGAGACATTTTCTAACCAGCGGACGCCAAAGAAAATATTTGCATTCTGTTACCTCGACGACACAGATCACTGACGAATACGTGTGTTCAGGTCAGTGAGTGAAAACCTGACACTGTGACTACTATAGAACACCACACACACTTTACTTGAATTGTTGCATAAATTGAATGGCATCTTTTTGCATGCAACCTGCAAGCCCAAATAATTTATGTAACGGCTATTTCATCTTCCATAATAAAGCTTTTACGGTTTCCTTGAGTTCTACTCGCACTATCACTTTTCTTCACATCCTGAGCAACGACCTTTCCCTCTGCTGCTGAAGACTCTAGAATCAGTTTCTGTTGGATATGAAGATCTTGTAGAAACAGAGAAACACCGCTTATTTGAAAATAAATTAAAAAAAAAAAAAAAAAAAAAAAAGTTGGAACGTACTGGTTAGGTCTTGACATATTTCAAGTGAGTTGGAATAGAACTATAATGCTTGCTTTCCCATATTGCTCAAGTTCATACTTTCCTTTTTGTACACTTTAAAATATGCTTCACACATATCACCCTGCAGCACGTCCCATGGTGAAAATTTAGGGAAAAGTTTGGACTCAGTCACATTAAAAAAAAGTTTGGGCAATATATTGAGTTTTCTTTCCTCCACTTCACAAAATCTAGCAGGCCTCCAAAAGGCAATCATCCTTTTTCGTTGAATTACTGCATCACTTGAAATTAGTCCTCCTATTCGTAACCAGGTTGATCCCGTAATTAATTTTAGTACAGACACAAGCATTTAGTGAGTTTCCTACCATCAATACAATTCAATATATTAATTTGCGTAAATGCACTGTACCTGATTCACTGGCTACTTCATCAAAAGTTCCATCTCCTTTATTTTTGAATAGGAAGTTAGGACCATGCTCATTTACACAGAATATGTCAGTCATTCCAGCGTTACTGAAAATTGGCCCAACAGCAAGCCCTCGACCTCCTGTGAGAAATAAAAATAACGAAAAAACTTTGTTATTATAGAGCAAAAGTATAGGCCAGAGTAAGTCATAAAATACATTCCTACTATAATACTTATGAGAATTCAACACAAATAGTTGCCTATGATATTTGGAAAGAAAAGAAAACATAAGATTTTCGTTACTTGCTTCGATCAATAACTAAACACATTACTAAGAAGTACCTTAATTTCAGTTACACCTACTTTAGGATAAAAATTAGCTATAAGTCGGTCCTATTGATACTTTATTCTTACAAGAAGAAATACTAAAACAGAATACTTTCAAACTGTTTCACTCTTCCAGCCAAACTAATTTAAATAATCTTTATTGTTCTTTAGAAACTACAATCCTCATGTAGAGCAAATGTTTTTAGCGGTAGATTTTGGCATTCTGTACAACAACAACAACAAAAAATGGTTCGACAGTTCGGTAGTTTCTTGATCTGCCAGTTGGCTATTCTCCAAATAACATTTTTCGGAAATAAAAACCAAAAAGGTGCACAACACACTCGATTCGTATCGAGCGGTCGGAACTCAGTCGGTAAAGCGTTGGCCTGGTAGGTTCTGGGTTCGATACAAGCGACCAAGCACCCTGATAGGTCTTTCCTATCACACTAGGCAAATGCTGGCCAACTCCGTCTCGTATCGTTTTCTCGGTCACAGCCATAGATGCCTAAAGGCCATAAATAAATAAAAACACTTGGTTTGTAAGTTTATATCCATGTATGGACAAGAAATATTGTGCGATTAACTAGTCGCTTACTTATGTGGCTTTTGCATTAACTTGATACCGCTCCTGATAAACATGAAAACAACGCAGACGTACAGCATTATTATACAGTACTTCAATGCTCGTCTTCATTAAATTCCTATCCATCAGATACTGCTGTAGGATTACGGAAACAGTATACCTGACATTTATTCGTAACTGTCTCTACAACGATCTTTGGTTTAAGATTTATAGAAAATATTTTTTAATTCTCTACATGATAAGGATATGAAAGATAAAGCTACACTGTTCATTTTAATAACACTGCGTGACATAGCCTTACATGAACAAAAAGGTTACCTCGAACACTCAAATTCTGAAACACACACATTTAAAATCTACTGTTCTTTCCAATCGTTAGAACAAAAAAATACGATTCCCATATTCAAAATAAACAAACACAAAGAAAGTGGTTAGGCAAAATAAAAGGAGACATGTGAGAACTACACCCGTGATCGTCAGTCTACATTTTCTCACATATTAATTTGTCTATTGTTCAAAGTATATTTCACTCTCATTTTCAATACCCTATGAAGTGCAACGCACACTCGGATTCATGAAGAAATGTCCGACGGAAAAAAAAAAGTCCGAAAGTTGTACGATCTGGTAATACCAACGCAATACAAGTGTGAAGTACGACATAGGAAATATTGACTATAATCTCTACAGGTATACCTTCCACAGTACTAATCCGTGCGTTCTCCGAGTCAGTTTCTATACCGTATTTAAACAAAATTACGTTTACCTCCTTTTTTTTTCTTTTTTTCCTAATAAAAATTCTTAGAATGATGTTATGGACTTCTAACCACTGTTCTGGAGGAACGAACTTTTCTCGACCTTTCGGAGGCTAATATGATTTCATCTTCAGACACTGATGAAAAAAAAACAAAAAAACACACACGTGGATGAAGCTGTGCTTCAAGACTGTTAACATCAGGAACATTTGTTCCTCCACAACAGTGGTTAAGAAAGCATAACAAGCGTTACATGATTACTAAACCACTGAGTTTTGGAGACAAGGATGCTTCAATTGTTAGCTAATTATATCGTTCTCAGAATAGAAAATAGATTCAGATTTACATACTTACAGGACACGGGGACCAAAAGTTGGAATAAAAAAGGAAAAAAAAAGAAGAAGAGCAAAATCTACCTGCTAGTTTCGCTACTCCTGCTTCTAAAGCAGCATTCTTCAATACAATTACACCACGACTCACATCACTTCGTTTCGCATCCATTTCGATTAAAGCATGAGGTCCAACATCACCTTGAGAATAATTTGCCACATATATACTATATCTGAAAGAAAATTAACAGTAGTATTAACTCAGAACTTTCCGCAACCGTAGTGATAGAAATTATATAAGTAGTTCTTTCTAGAGATTTTTACAGGGTAATTGAGGAACATCAAAGCTCCATAACTATCAACAGTTCCTGTACATTACGGCATTTCGATGTTTCGAAGACTTATCATCGAGAAACATCAACAATTTGAACCATTTATGCAACTATGTGGGGATGCTACCTTCGAACCAGTCTCTAACCGACTTTCTTTCCACATCCTTATCCCGCTGATCTTAATAGTCGTGTGGACTAGGGCACTGGGCTACCACCCACAAGACAGAGTTCGAATCCCGTCTGGGACAATGATACTTGTGGATTTGAAAAGGAATTGCAATCGTATAATTAAGACGGGCCGAAGGTAATAATTACTAACATAGTTCATTCAAAATACAGTTTACCACTGTTTTTACTTCCTTCTCTCCTACTCCATCCCGACCTCAGCCAGATACATAAAGGCTATAAATTTAAACCAATTCATTATAAGGTATTGGTGCCAAAGAGAAAGCCATATAAAAGAATACTGCAAGCTTATACATTCTGTCTCTATCCCAAATATATATAGGGTGTCTTGGAAGTAATGGTGCCAACTTTGGGACCTAATTATTTACATGAAACCAAGGAAAATAAAAACTTCCTTTGACGAAATTCCGAAATGTGTTTAGTTTCGGACCTACAGAAGCTCAAAGTTACAAAACGGCGTCATATTTCTACAAGTAATTGAGTAAACGGGATCGGCTTAGCATATCACACTCGAAGTAGTACCCAATACAGCTATTTAAGTTATGCTTATGACTGACGAATCATATAACCTGGAAGGTATTTCTATGCTTGCCCTATTAAACCATTTAATTCCTTGACACAAATTCTTAGGTTGTGAAGCCTGTCTATGCGGCACTATGCCAATTACAAACATTGCGTAATCAGATGTATCGGGTACTGCTTTGAGTGTGATTTGCTAAGCCGACACTCCTTACGTCACTATGACGTCATCTGTGACCATTCCACCGTAACTTTGAGCTGCTGTAGCTCTGACACTAGCCATAGTTTTGAATTTCTTCAAAGAAAAGTTTTCTTGCAGATGTAAATAATCACCTCCCGAAATTTGCACCATTAGTTCGGAGACACCCTGTGCGTACATATAAGATGGCAAGCAAAAGGTACTTATACATTATAGAATACCACGACAGGTGTACAAATATAAAATATCTCGGGAAGAAAGCAATATATAATGTACCTTCCACATCCTGTTCGATCAAGGCAAGCCACACTCCTACCAGCATAGAAGTTGGCAACACTGGAGTTGATTGGATCTGATAAAATATCTTCATAACGACCTGTAAAAGAGATTGACACTTCAATCAGTCGCAAATCCAT
>JAGDQP010041656.1:0-16821 GCA_022664845.1 Lepisma saccharinum | reverse complement strand
TTATTATATATATATATATATATATATATATATATATATATATATATATATATAATAAAAGAAGCTGTCATAAAAAATTAAACTCAAGTGGACTTTCATTAAGCATTGTCATATTTATGACTACGGATGACAAAAATGAATCTATTTTATTATTATTACAATCATTTTTTTGATTGTTGATGAAATTTCTCACAAATGTATATGGACAATTAGGAAAAAATGTGTACCGGTGAAATGGTATAATTATCTTTGTAGATTGTTTTACTATTTAAGTCGAAGACCTTCGCAGTTTAAAGCTTTATTATTGGCCTCTAATGTATACTAGGTGTACTATCATGGCCAATGTAATGTTTACATGACTTTGTTATACACGATTTTTCTTTAAGCCTAGAAAATAGGCCACCCAACTAACGTAGAGTTGGCGATGTGTGATTCTGAGAGGGAGTGCGTGAACGAGGAAGGGTTGGAATTTTCTTTTCTTTAAGAGAAATCATTATCGCATGTCCTGGCTTATCGAAAGATATTTATGGTTTCTTGTAGTAAGTAGGAAAAAATGAAAAAAAACGTAAGAGAATCGCATTTGAAACACCAAAACAGGGAACCTAACACAATTTGTACTTTAGTTGGGCAATTAGTTGAAATTTACTGAAAGATGTAATTTAAATTGTCGAGTACAAACGATCCTTGCCGAACATGGAGAAACGAAAATGAACGTTGAAACCTATGGTTACTAGGTAATTATTTATTTCTTAATAAATCGAGTATTCCATAGAACACTAACGTAATGCACGAAAGACAACATAAAACGTCTCTTTCTATCAGTTCTTTAAAATGGGGCACGATATTTATGCTTTTAATTTCTGATATTATGTTGTTTATATATATATATATATATATATATATATATATATAAAAGAATATTTTTTTAACATCATATGGAAAATATCTGAGATAAATTAAGATCTCTCTCTTTCCAGAAAAGTATTTGTGTGTGTGCGTGTGATAACATATATATGAGTATGTTCTGTTGCAAATAGCCACAATAACTTACATTGTAGAGCGTTAGTTTCGTATTCGGGAGGTCCTCGGTTAGGTACCAGCGGGGTGACTGTCCTGACTTAGGTTTTCCCAGTGTTTTCCTCAGCCACTCCAGGCATCTACCGAAATTGTACCTTCAATTTAGCCCTTTCAACACGGTGCCAAATCGGTGAGTGAATTCACTTAAAATTGGTTACTTCCGTTTAATATTGATACAAGAAATATAAAAAATACATTGATTTCCCCATGGCATGATTTCCCCATGCAACGTTGAAAACACTATTTTTCTTTCTGCTCATACGCGCCACACATGACAAAACACAAAACAAAACAACTGCAAATAGATGAGCGAAACTTGCACGATCACTGCATGCGGTTTCGAGGCACAAAAGTAAAAGGGGAATTTGTACATCTATTTCAACCAACCCGCACAATTGTATTTCCCCGTTTTGAAAGGGTTAGATCCGGACCGACTCTTTACCGCATTTCTAAAAACCTTATCTAGGAGTGATCCATAGGTCCATGAAAGCTATAAATAAGATGCAAACCCAACGAGTATAATATAACATACCTGTCGCTCTGTTAATCGGCATATTGTTTTTTAATACCGTGTGGATAGATCGACATGGAGACTGAGATGGATCGAATGGCCGTTGCTCAGTTGTTATAGTGTTGGCTTAGCAATCGCAAGGTTCTAGTACGGCCATATATCCTCACTGAGGTGTTACCGAGCGATTTCCCTCACGAGCGAATAAACTAATGTTTATATTAATCTGCAGATATAGAATAAACACCCACTCACATAATGACAGAAAGTGTATGTAGGAAAAGGAATGAGTAAGAAAGAAAGAGAAAAAGGAATTGAAGAAGTCATGGAAATAAAGAGAAGGATAGCGAAAGATCAATGAAAACATTGAAACTGGATGATTTATTATTATCCTAAAGAGCAAACGCAAACAGTTTGCTGATTTTGGCTAGTGATTTTGATGCTTGAACTTTCTGATTTTGGCTAGTGATGCTTCTTGTCCTCTCTCGAACCCAAGAAGAATCTCTGAGTTCTGTAAATAGTTGAAGCTATCACTTTAGTCGAAAAAACACGGCGCTGACTGGGGATCGAACCCGGGACGTACGAATGAAAGGTCAAGACGGAACCACTGCACCACACATTTCACTTTAAAAAACCTTCGTCACACATGTTACAGTTGTTCTGTGTTAAAGAAGTACAAGAAAACTGGACATTTCAGTAAAATGATGAAAGACACCAAACGACTAGACCACGGGGACACTCACACCAACCGAAACCAAAACAAACTGAACCGTGTCGCCAGAGAACACAAAAGGTTTAAAACGGGATAAGCGCTGGGCAAAAACAGCCTAAGTGCTGAACATCAGAACACTCCTGACGCTCCCCAGCGAAGCCTCGCCAATCTTCATAATTAGAAGGTGTCCCAATGCGTGTCTTTCCCCTAAAGAAGGGTAAGAAAGAAAGAAAGTGAACTTCACTTTCCAGTGGACAAGTGGGTAATGCTTGCGAAGAGTCAACAATGACAGTCAGACTGGAAGCCTGCCAGTTTGACCAACTCAAGCGGGTCACTCGAGAACTAAGTCACGACTTCACCAGCCAAGGTCATGTCTCACGGCCACATAACGTACGAGGAAAGATGAAGCATCAAACTTATTGAATCAAAATGAGCATAATCTCTTATCACCAGGACACGCCAGTACCGGAAAATCCCGAAGAGGGATCACACGATTACCGAAGGATAATTAAAAATCCGAAATATAGCACAGATATAGACATGAGCATAAGCGATGGAAAAAGAGGGGGGAGACAGAGAAGGAAAGAATTCCCCACCCCACCAGAGAAGAGAGCGCAGAGAACAACCCACATCACCACACGGAAAATGCCACAGTTGCCCAAGCCTCCATACACACAGACTTCAGACTGGAGGCGATAAACCCAAGTTTATCCATAAACGTACGCAAGTTGCCGAAGTTAACTTTAAAACTAAAATAAGAGAAAAGGGTGGTTAAAACTAAACGTTCTGAATCTCTCAAAACAACGATTGAATAGTAAACGCTCTCACGCACCAGTAATGGACCACGCACTACAGTAGGACCTTTAGTTGAAAACTGCACTAGTGACATTCGCCGTATTCTAGCGGAAAGAGGAAAGAGAAGGAGAAATAAAAGTTCTAACATACTACCTATGCGCCAGAAGACAGCGATGTTGTCCGCTAGTGTACAAGGTCACTGTAGCAAATTTTGAACTCAAAATTAACGTGAAAATCCATAAATAAAAACAACACTAAAAGTTTAATGTGTGTGCGCTCACCTTAATACGAATTCAATTCAATTCACTAAAACACTTTTACTATACGCGATAGTGTAAGTTCAAAATATATCTGCATCATGGTTCAAATTAACTTAAATATTAGCTACCACTACATGCGATTTCAATAAAATGTTTAAACCCTTTTTATCCATTGTTTATTTCAACAAAACGACAGAAAGATCAAGTTATTGAACATAAATTACTCTAAAATTCATATTTTCATATGCATCGAAGTTCATTTGAACGGAAAAAGAATCATTTGTATTTGAGTTGAAATTAACATCTCTTGAGGAGAGAAACCCGAAGTTCATAAATTCGGTTTGGATAAAAAAGTATGTTTAAGAAACACTATTCAGTCCATGGAAATTCATTGTTATACTGTAGTTGGAATTTATGCTTTGACAAAACGGTTTTGTTTAAAACTTCAAGTCCAAAATTGCTTGTATGTAATAATAATACGAAAATACACTGGTTTATACGTAGAGGATATCGATACTATAAACAAATATTTGAAACTTCTGACCCTTTCCAACTGTATCACAGTCACTATAAAATATGGCTCAATTCAACTATAAGCACTTTTCAACATTACATCCTAATATGACAAATCAAGATTTCTGACATTTTTATCGGTGTTTCGAAATAAATATTTGAAATTTCATAATACAGAATTTGAATCTTTTTATGCGTTTAGCGATCATACAGTTTTGAAACTGGTTGAGATTTAAATGTAAATAAAGGGTATGGAACCAAAGCCGACGAAACAGGGTGCAGATACTCAACCGGTGCCGAACGAATAAAATAAGTATGGTGAGCTCATAGTACTAACTTCTCGCATGAGGAGCTAAAGAATTCATTTGTTTAAAATGAGTGCATAAAGCACAATATTACTTAAATCAATAAAACATTAAACAAATAAAGAGAGAAACCAAAGATCTGTTAACGGATTTTGCTTAACTAAATCACAGCATTACAGCATTGGTCGACCCATGTTCCCTAACCTGGTTTACCCTAGCATGTCGAAATATTGACCTTGCACTAAAAACTTTACATCAAAAATATTATACATAGTGCACAAACAATTTTCACTACCGAAAACAGAATTTAGATGTAATTAATTTATGCTCGAGAAAGTCCAAAACACGAAAGATATAATTATTCACTGAGATTCAAAGATGTCTTCTCGTTGTGCATCCAACAGAGCGGAAGATGTCACGACGAAATTTCAAACTTAAAAAAATATTTCCTGGTAAGCGAACATGGCTCTTTTAATTACTATTCGCTAATTTTGACGTTGCCTGAGGCAGGAGCACTGATTTAAAATACGAAGTGAAGGTTTAAATACTTAAAAAAACTTTTTTAAGTTTTATACTTAAAAAAACTTTATGGAGAATCAGTGTCCTTCAACCTATTGTCGTTGGTACTTGTACTAGTATATCTCTAACCGGGAACGCCTCCTTCATCGACAGATGACGTACGCAAGGCGGAAGAACAAAATAAACCCCAGAAGCAAATCTCTGTTTCAAACCAAAACTAATAATGCCTGAATTTTGGCACACTGAATGAAATTTCAAAAACACAATATATCTTAAAACTGGAACTAATGATATATTAATTACTATAGAAAATTAATGAGTTTAGCGAGCAAGGAATTCTCTTAGCGGGAAGATTTGCCAATGATATAAAACCATATACTTTAGATGAATTGAAATTTGGTCCTGTCAGGGATGCTGACATTATCACCCAATTAGAAAATAAGTAACAAAAGGATGAGGGAAGAAAGATACGTCACAAAGTAGTTCAAGAAGTAAATCTTTGCGCCAAGAAAGCTAAACAAAAGAGAATCAAAAGATTAATCCATTGCTCGAAAACATGGGGAAAACTACTGATGACACCGCGGTGACGATAGTAAGAATTAGTGATGAGCAAAAGCAAGACCAAGACCGTAGCAGTCTTGGTCTTGCACACCCAGTCTTGGTCTTTTTCTTGCATCATTATCCCTGGTCTTGGTCTTGCTTGCAAGGGTCTTGCAAGTCTTATTTCTAAGAAATTTATACGTTTCATGCGTAAATTTTACACCGGGTATAGGGAATAGTAAAAGCTATGCGTATCATTGCCTCCCTTAATGTGTCAATAGTAATGGAAATATGTTTTAATGTATTGTTTATCTTCATGTAAGTGTACAGAATATAACTACCGAAGTTCAATTTCACTAACATTTTATTATTTTACTTTTAGTTTACTTGCTGTTTTAGGCACACAACTATGTTTCGTAAGCTTTCACAGAATGCAATCATGGGTTATCGAAAGTGACGTCCAAATTAATTTAGAGATTGAAGTTCTTACCATGTAACAATCCATAGAATTGTGCTCTCTGTCATCTTCTAGTCACTTTTTCAATTATTTACCATTCTTCGTGCTTCAGATAAGTTCCAAAGGAAGACCAAACATACACGGATATTGTGTTTAACTAAAACTTACAAGGGAACTCTTTTGCTGTTCAGCGACTTTTGACTTGGGACATGTTTTTGGAGTTAGACCTTCTTTGAAGCATATAAATAGCGAAAATAACACGCATAGACTCGCACTCTGTCATATATTTGTGTCCCGAATAAGTCGAGTAGTGTAATTTGAACGACTTTTAAGCAGTAAAATCAACCTTGAAGGTGAAACTTTATATTAACTAAATGAGTTATCAGATGCATTTCCGTAGGTATTTTTACGTGTATAACACAAATTCCACAATGAAAATGTTCGCAAATTGAATGCTTTTTTATACAAACTCCAGTTTATGATCGTAAATGAACAAAATTCCATAGAAAATAATGCCGTAAAAGAACAACAATACAACTGTTGGAAAGGGGAAGGGGGACCAGGGGGATTATAAATACATAAAAATAATGGTTTCTAACACCTTTTGGGGGGCCTACGGTGCTTGCAATCGCTAAACAACTGATCGACTACACGGTCATTTAATACGGACATTTTAAATAATTCTGAAGACATGTTTATTTTCAATTTGAATTTTTACTTTCGTAAGTACATTTTTTCATCCCCCCTCCTCTTTGGTGTGTAATTCATGAACAAAATTGCAACACTCTCGCTTCTCCTGCGCTTTCTTCGTTTACATACATTTTCAATGCACCTTACCATACAAACATTATCATAACTATATTACAAACTAAAATTATAATTAATAATTAGAACAGTAAATATTTTTCAAAATACCAAAATAAATTCTTGTCAGTCATGTCACATCTTATATTTGTTTCAAACATCTTATTTAACGTACACGCTTACTATTAATTTATTGAAGGTTAAATATTTTAAATAACTGTGGTAAGCACGAGAAAACGCAATTGATTTTATTATTTTTATAAATATTCGAAATTGAACTTTAAAATGAAACAGTTAAACAATAATATTAAGTATAGTGAATTAGCAAGTTCTAAAAATGAAAAAAAAAAGCATAATGAATTGTTTTTCAATCTAAACAGATTTCACTTTCTCTGATTTTTCGTTAAAAAGTGATTCAATAAGTTTGTTCTCCATCATCTCACGTTTTTGTCTTTTATTTAAAGATAAATGTAAATCAAATATTAAGTCCGTTATTATTATTTAGGTTTTTAAAGTTCAACAAACGAATTCTAATTTTACTTATAATTACAACATATTTATTATAAACTTTATAATTCTAATATTCTTTTTTTAAAAACTAACTTGAAGAACGTAACGGAGTCCCCAGGCCTTGCCGGGGTGGTCAAATTGCGAAACCGCTGGGCATCAGAACGATTTTGCTACGCATCTCCATGAGGTGCACTCGGTTTTCTGCTATTCTCGCTCCAGAGCTTAGCTTCTTTCTTAAAAACCGTGTAGTTGATCAGTGGTTTAGCGATTGCAAGCGCCCTAGGCCCCCAAAAAGGTATTAGAAACCATTATTTTTTATGTATTTATAATCCCTGGCCCCCTTTCCCAGGGTTGTATTTTTGTTCCTTTACGTCATTACTTTCTATGGAATTTTGTTCATTTTCGATCATAAACTGGAGTTTGTATAAAAAAGCATTCAATTTGCGAACATTTTCATTGTGGAATTTTGTTATACACGTAAAAATACCTACGGAAATGCATCTGATAACGCATTTAGTTAATATAAAGTTTCACCTTCAAGGTTGATTTTACTGCTTAAAAGTCGCTCACATTACACTACTCGACTTATTCGGGACACAAATATATGACAGAGTGCGAGTCTATGCGTGCTATTTTCGCTATCTATATGCTTTAAATAAGGTCCAAAAACATGTCCGAAGTCAAAACTCGCTGAACAGAAAAAGGGTTCCCTTGTTAGTGTTGTTGTTTTCGTCTAAGAAGCACTCATGTTCACAAACCCAGATAATTGACGATAGTGAGACTAGTCATGGCTGAAGCGAGCTCTGGCAGAAGAGTGATAGAAAGTATAATTACTTACAAATTTGAATTTCAATTTATTTAAGCCTAATAGCCATCTATGGCATAAGGCTTCGGACAACAATGGAAAGTTAGCTGCCAGGGCTTTGAGTTAAGTTACCATACCAGCATTCGCCTGGTGGGACTGAGGAAAACTCTAGAAAACCTCAGCCAAGTTGGCCAGTCGCGGGATTCCATGCACGGGCCTTCCGAATGCTGCGCACGTTCTACCAACGGCCGCTCGTTAAAATTACTTACGAGTTTGTGGACCAATACTTTTCTGTTGAATAAATGTATCAAAGCAAACCTGCTGAATTTGAAGCATTTCTGTGGTCAATACAAGCCCATACGCCTGTTATCTCCAGCTTACTCTTAAGTACCTTTTGCGTTGCATCCAAAACCATAGCCCACATCTAGTAATATTCCTCCCGACTTTATCTACAAGTGACAAACAATTACCAAGTGTACTGCAAAAACTGTTGTTTCATTCAGACTCAATTATCCGTAGCATAACACATAAAACAGAACTCAGTTTTCAATAACACATATCAACAGATATTTTATAAAATCGACTAGGAGCTTAGCACACAGACTTCGTTACACAAATCAATACAGACTCCGAACGGACCATAATCCACCTTTATCTGACTCAATAGATCATACCACGAAAAACCTAACATCAGAAAAGCCAGGACATCAAACTTCCTTTTGCCCTTTATCCAAATTATACTTAAGGGGAATATAAAGCCAAGATCTCCGACAAGAGATGGCAGCACTATCTCCGTATGTGTCTAATGTATTTCTATCGTTGCACGAAATTTCAATGTTGCTCCTACAAATTCAATCCTAGAGAGTTCAGGATTTCAGGGAAGAAAGTTCATAAGTAATTAAAGAGTTCTATCGTGCCGATTTTTCATTTTCTATCTTGTTCATTGTTGAAATCGCTTCATTGTTGTTATTTCTATAACAATAAAACTCTTTCAACAAGAAACAAGAAAGAAAATAAAAAATTGGCACATGTATAGCTCTTGAATTACTTATGAACTTTCTTCCCTGAAAGCCTGAACTCTCTAGGATTGAATTTGTAGGGTAGGAGCAGCATTGAAATTTCGTTCAACGATAAAAATATATTAGGCATATACAGAGATAGTGCTGCCATCTCTTGTCGGAGATCTTGGCTTTACATGGCCCTTAACAGAAACTTTTTCCTTCTATTGTAAATTTAGTGTACAGTAGTGTACAGTGTAAGTTTAGTTTAGTATGCTACAGTAACAGCGGCATGATTCTCAGATCCACTCACACGGTTTGCACAACTGGGAACACCTTCACTCCAACGGTATTTTTACAGAAGCCAAAGAAATTTATGTGAAGCATATAATGTTTCCCCCTTCCTTTCACGTTTTAAAAATATTCAAATAGTGCGTATGCAAGAAGACTCTTGCATGTTGGTCTTGCATCCCTCGGTCTTGGTATTGGTCTTGTATCGGTATCCCTGGTCTTGGTCTTGATCTTGCATGCAAGACCAAGACCAAGACTCTTGTGCTCATCACTAATAAGAATCTTCCGACTTTCAAGCTCAACATAGGAAAACCCGTAACAATAATAAATAAAACAAATGGAACGGAGCTTCAAGTCAGTCACAATGACTTCTTCGTACTTGCACTGTTAACACACAGATACTTTATTTTGCATCTTCCAACCAATATTCGTTAATCGTCGTCTTCTTTTTTTTCTACAAGGAGGTTTCCTACTAAAGGGAATTCGGCTCGCTGCTTCCACATTCACTAGTATTGGATGTTTACGAACAGAAGTGTCTATTCGTTTGTTCACTTTTGCCTTGAAAAAGATCTTTGGTGAGGACAGGGTTCGAGCCTCTGTTACCCACTTCCAATACTCAGAAGTCTGACACCGTTCCACTGGACTGGCCTCTTAGCTGAATCTAAACCTCCAGAGATACTATTAATACTTTCAGTGGCCGGTTTCCCAAAAATTTTGGAACAGTATTACTAGTCTCTACACTTTTCATATCAATTAGCTCCATAAGTTCCTGTTTCTCAAACTTAGTTGTAGAATACTAGCTGCAAGTCCACGGACTCTTATCACAAGTGAATTTGACTAGTATTACTAGTGATTCTGTTTCTCGAAATAACAGTGTAGTCGTTTACACTTGTAACCCACAAGTAAATGTCCACAAGTATCTGCAGAATTGTAGTATATGTAGATGGATCGTTACAAGCCAAGATTTACTTCTTACAGGAAAAGTATAATTGATAAGGAAGTTTGGAAATGGAATTACGTGCCTACATTTTTCAAATGCACTTTAATTTTTAAAAATATAATATGGTGTTGTTCAACATCAATCTAAAAATGAAATGTCTTTCTACCATAAATATTCATCCGATAACTGTGATACTGTAGTCAAGCCAAAGCGCCCTTCTTTAAAATTTATTATTATTATTATTATTATTATTATTATTGTAGTCTAAATAGAATTTGTTTGCACTTTTTTTTCTGAGTTCAATATTTTGTAACATTTTGAAGTAATTTTGATACTATAAAGTTTTTGAGAGGTGGTCTTGAGGATCTAAAATCTGAAATCAAATTGTTAATAATTTCTAGTACATGATATTTCTGGAATAGAATAATTGTTTTCAGTTAACTTGAATCTGAAATTATTTGTAATCACTGACTAAACCTTATGTTCATAGTACGCGTCTGAAATATTTAACTGTGGCAAGTCTTGATTAGCGTGAAAATGCAGGTAGGTATTAATTTGTTTCTAAATATACAGTTCATTATCATATTTCAAGTAAACTTGTATCAAAAGATTACTTTTCATTTGAATTCTAAGACGATTCAAACTTTACTCAAGTTTTCAACATAATAATGTTTTTCTTGTGTTGCCTCATTTTTTGTTATCTTTTTCTTGCGTTAATTCTAAACAGAATAAAGTGAAGAGAATTGGGTTATATCTGTTTTTAGAAGTAGAGCAGAAAGTTGCCTTTTGTTTTGTCTAACTTTGGTTGGCTTGCAATTTAGATATGTAATTCTTGGTGACTAACCTAAGTTGATTCATCTTTTCGTTTATCAATTTGCGAATACGATTTTACTTCACTATACTTTTTCAGTTCAAAAGCATGAAACAGTTTACGAGGATATACATTTTACACGAATTAGAGTCCTTGAAATCCAGACCCGCTCCAGCCCCGACCAGCACGTGCGACTCCTACCCCGTTTAGTTCTGTTTGGCCCACAGTCCATACCAGGGCAGACCAGCCAGGACCGGCCCGTGAAGACCCCTACCCTGTTCAGTTCAGATCGGCCTGCAGTCCATCCCATGTAACTTTGCAGCCCAGCCCGGCCCGTAGGCTCTTGCCAACCCCGGCCTGCAGCGATGACGTAAACTAGGAATTCTCTCTATGTCTGTCTGTATGTAGTAATCCAAATCACTAGCTTCTCAGGGAAACACGTCCCACTCTCGCACCGACGCAGAACTCCTTGAAGTATTAGTAGCACCGAAAAGCGTTTACTCCACAACTCGCTGTTTGGACCGGTCAACGTATTGGAAAGTCGATCAGGAGGTCCCGGGATCGAACCCGGCGTCGCTACTTTTACATTTTTTTAATAAAATTAACTTTTTTAATGTGTATACGAATTAAGAAATTTGATAAAAGTAGTGACCACAGGCTCTTTGAAGTTAGGTAACTCAGGTTCGGAGTTTTTTTATTGCACAGATACGTTGTTTTTTCCACTCGCGCTTGCCCTAGACGCAAGTATCCAATTCTACATACTTCCCTTGATTTCCATAAAATTTTGAGCACATATTGCTCGGATACTTGGTCAGATCATATAAGTATTCCGGGTTTGGTATTGCGTCTCAGTTGTAATAGTGGCAAATGTTTATTTTTTTAAATTGCTTCAAATTGGGCGTATCAGCACCAAGCTTGACACACATATTATTCGACACTATACAAAAATTGTGGGAGAGTTGCTGTCCCCAAGTGTCAGTGTTGCCACCCATTTCTTAAAATAATTGACATATTTTATAAAATATATATTTTATAAATTTATACAATTTTTTAAAGTACAAATCGACACACGTCCGTTGAGAAACACTAAATTCTGTATACATATGCATTAGGTATATGGTCGTGTGTCGTGGAGGTACTATGGGCACCGTGGGTGTCAGTGTTGCAAACAATTTGCTAAAATTTAATATTTAAAATTGCTCCGACATCCTTTCCTTATTAGCAACAAACTTAGCATGTAGGCACTGGGAAATTTCACAGAAATACTGAATGCATCACAGGCACCGAAGTAGTCAGTGTCGTCAACAAATTTCGAAAAATAATTTTTCAAATTGCTTCCATACATTCCACATTCCACATAACTTGGCATTTACTTACTTACACAGATCATACTGGTTTTCTAGGCACCAAAGTTGCAAGCGTTGCCAACTAATTTCGAAATTTAATACTTAAAATTGTTCCAATATTGTTAACCGTATCTACTCCAAACTTGGCCTTTAGTTAGACTACTAGAACAGATACTATATTCACTGCAGTTCAATATTGTCAAACAATTTTACGAATGGTACCAGCTGTGAGTGATGTCAACACACTTTATAGATCATGGACGAATGGGCTGATATATCAGCAAGTTGTAAATTCCTTCCTCACTTAGGTTTTCTAGGTTTCTCCTCAGTTTCAGGATACAAATATCGAGTGTTACTTTAAGTAAGACCTTTTTTGCTACCCACCTCGTACCCCGAAATAGTGCTCTCTGAGGGTTAGCACTATCATCAGCAATGTGACGAACTTAGCTCCTAGCATCCTGAAGGGTAAATACAATGAAAAGTACATAAATTGGTTATTTTACACTTAGCAATACACGAAATAACACAAATGTATTTAAAGACAATAGACAGTAGCACTTTTTTCACGAACATAGGAGGAAAACTACGAATCAGAATTAATCTATAATTACTCGTAAATATAAAATATGTTTACCGAGGCAATTTGTCAATGTTGGAAACTGGGGAATTGATACACGTGAAGGTAACATACATGGCTGGGAATGATCTCAATGGCCACCTACTGTGACTAAGTTTTCTCCATGATTTTCTTCGGCCACACTACGCAATTTTGATATCTCCCAAAATGGTTTTCTTCGGCCTCCCAAGACAAAACTGGTAACCTAACCTACCATACCTAACCAGAAATATACACGCGTCTTACGAGTATCAAGAGATAAAAGTATTAATCTAGTTATTAGTGCTAACAAGCACAATATTTGCATTCAAATGTGAATCAGTATTGAGGGACGCAAAACACACGGGTCGCAAAATGCACAGCAGCAAAAACCACCGTGAGAACCAAATAGTTAATTTGAATTTGCCTAACCTAACCAAATCACTGTTAGTATATTATCTGCGTTATTCTAACTTTATTTCAATGGACCAGTCATTAAACTCGTAAAGATCGCATCGGGAATTGTGCCAGAATTTTTAGTTTAGGGGATGTAAGTAGAGTTTTGCAGGATTTATATCGATTTCTAAACGTAAAAATCTTTAAGTTGGTGTGTGTGCTATACGATTTATATGAGGACACCCTCATTAACGAATGTTTTGAAGAATCCCTGAATCCCATACAGAAAAGAACGCCTGACTCAATGTATATCTAATTCTAAGAAGTGGTTTTATTAACGCGATGTCGAATCTGTCTTTCTATCTATCAACTTGTCCATTCTTTTGAACATCGCTTAGTATCAAGGCATGGGAAGTGTTTTTCTTATGTCTTATAGATAGGCTCCATCTTAGTTCTAGATTAGAGCATACGCTTCAAATGAAAAAAAAAAACAAATTCATTCACATTACGAAAGGAATACTATTTATGTCGGTGTCAGCCTTCAACATATAACCTCCAAATACGAAAGGGACGACAGTTCGTAGAAAATACAACATTCCTTGTCATCATCGTACAATGTGATTTACGACGACAGTGCATTTTTTTAAAGCTTCATTTCACTATTTCAACTTGGTATTTGAATTTAAAACCTTTAGGAAACTTCGGTTTAGGACGAATATTTCCACTTAGGGACGCACGTGTTTTGAGCTCTTGCAAGTTACAGGTCCCATTAGCTTTATTTTCCCATTCAGTAGTTAAATTTCCCATACTATGTAAATTCCAGTAGTACTTGAACTCAATTTTAATGTAACATAGTAAACAATCATGTAAGATGCAAAAGTTTTATTTATGACTATTACATTCAAGTTACTACTGAATTTAGTGAGACTAAAATAATATCTTATTTCTTCGACGGGATTCGAACCACTGACACAAAAATTAAAATAACTTAAATTAGCGTGTTTTAACCAAGTGCCCCACGAAGCCAATAGGTGGAGCAACTCACTTCAATACGTATTAGTAGCATTACAAAATTATCATGCATTGCACGTATTTGAGTCACTTTTTAGTTAAGAAGGTGGTTTTGGTGTTTTGAGTTTATTGAAATGTGTTGTGCAGCAAAATATATTAACTTTTTCGTCAAGTAATTACGAATACTTATCTTTTTTTCCTTGTTTTCTTCTCCTAAAAAGTTACAAGTAGGTCATTAGTACAACGCAAAACTAGAGCTTCCCCTTGTTTATGAATGCGACTAGTATGTTACTAACTTTAGGCGCTACTAGCGGTCAAAATTCGTTTCTGAGTACGACTTCACCTAGTCAGCTGTTAGTCACTCGTTAGTACAGCGTTAGTCGCTTTAGAAAACGTCTCTGTATACGGCTGGAAATGTTTAAAAGAACAATGATTTATCTACTGTATCGCTTGCAAAAGAATATTTGGATACACGTGCAGTAAATCTGGAACTTATCATTACCTTCGACACACACGAGAGACTCATGTTGTAAAATGGAGCTTGATGACACAAACGCAGCGTTTATTTTCTCTGTGTATTTGAGCCTTCCTGCTCGTTGGAGTATGGCAAGTGTTTAGCGATATCGTTTGTTAATAAAGACAATGGAGAGGGGGGGGGGGAGCAAGCGAGTGTCCAGGGTACCTAAATCTAAGTATTGAACAAGTGGCGTAGGACAGACGGTATACAGCTTTTCGAAGGAGGATTGGCGTGCGTAAATTTGCATTGCCAGGTGCGAGTACTGGTTTGTATTAAGTTTATGTAATGTATTACTTCGAAAGAAAACTATGCAAAGCACCAAGGCATGCTTAATTGTTTGTTTGATACTAACATTCTAAATGAGCTGGAAAGCTTCTAAGGACCGAACCTACAGTTCTTGGTAAAGTGGGCTCCGAACTACTCCTACCAAGAAGTATTCAAATATTCGAATCTATGATATGCCATGAATAATCGAATATTCGAATAGTCTGAGCTCTAGTTCTGACGTACTTTCATTGACACGTGTATAATTGGTGTTCAGCCTCATGAAGATTGGCTTAATTTCCATATCATCATTGTTAGATCCTCACCATCATTAGTACTCAATGTTGTCCTCGCTTTCATCCAACCTTAACTTTAAGTGAGAAATTCAACTTCGACCTCGAGATGGGACTTCATCCTCAACCTCACTTAACCTTAACCTCAATCTACCGAGCCGCCGTAGCTCAGTGGTAGAGCGTTGGCGTAGCATTCTTGAGGGACCATTTAATTCCAGCGACCGGCCACCCGGACAGGTTTTTCCAGGTTCTTCCTCAGTCGCACCAGGCAAGTGCCGGGATAGCACATTTCCTCATCCTTCCTCACCCCTATTCCGTCCTGAGACTTAAATAAAATTAAAATTCTACCTCAAACTGACTGAAATCTCAACCTTATAATGAAACTTCAATCTCGACCTCACTCAACCTCAGCCTCACGATGAAACATTAATCTCGAACTCACTCAATATCCCGAGGAACATGATCCCCAATCTCATTAAAGTCTCATGATTTAACTTCAATCTTCATCTCAATCAACTTCGACCTCACAACGGAGTTTGAACCTCGATGACACTCAACCTCAACCTTGATCTGACTCTACCTTACAGTGAACCTCGACCTCACAACCTTAAGAGAAACTTGAACCTCTAACTCTTTCAACCTCACGATGAAACTTCATCCTCGACCTCACAAAATTAAGCTAGCGTCTAGAGGTCTAGGAGAGATGAGGTTGAGGTTGGACCTCGTGAGGTTGAACACCTGAGTGCGGTCGAGGTTGAAGTTCAATCGGGAGATTAAGGCTAAGCGAGGTCGACGTTGAAGTTCCATCGTCACGTTGAGGTTCCATCGTGAAGTTGAATCTAAAGTTGCATCGTGAAGTTAAGATTGAAGTCGAGGTTGAAGTCCCCTCGAGGGGTTGACGTTGAAATCCCGCTCGGAGGTTGTGATTGAGCAAGGTCGGGGTTGTGGTCCATGGTGAGCTATAGTTTTAGTTAGGCCAGGATTGAAGTTCCATCGTGAGGCTGAGGTTGAGGTTGAAGTTCTATCGTGAATAGGACGTTAAGTATGGTCGAGATTGGAGTTCTATCGTTACGTTGAGGTTGATGTTCTATCGTGAGGGCTAGGTAGATAGAGTTCATCTGAGGTTTAGTGAGGGGAGGTAAAGGTTCAATCGTGAGGTTTAGGTTCAGTGAGGTCGGTGTTGAAGTTTCGATGAAGTTGAGAGCGATCGGAATTAAACTTCCATAGTGAGGTTGAAGGCGAGTAAGATCGAGGTTAATGTTTCATCGTGAAGTTGAGAGAGGTCGGAGTTACAGTTCTATCATGAGGTTGAGTTTGAAGTTTTATCGTGTAGCTGAGGTTGAAGTAACATCGTGGTTTTAAGGTTACCTGAGGTCGAGGAAAAGCCATCGTGATTTGAGGTTGATTACTGTGATCGCCTCTCATTGTCAATCATTATTAATTTTGTATTTATTCTTAAATTTTCATTTTTGTAATCATATTTCTATAACTAACTTTTATTTTCACAAATATTTTATTCTGTTGTAAATTCTAAAGAATAATAAAGATGGCGGG
>JAGDQP010041655.1:5563-16821 GCA_022664845.1 Lepisma saccharinum | reverse complement strand
ACTCAAGAAGTCCTCAGAAGGGTTTGCAGGTTTGAGTTGCTTGGAGAATGGGAATTTTCTCAATAGAAGTCGAAAATATATACGAGCATATACAGAATATTTTGGATAATTTTAAATCCCATTATAAGTTAGCAATGGGATACTTCAAGGCAAAAGTAGGGACTAAGCGGAGCAGTGACAAACAAGTGAGAAAGTTTGGATTTGGCAAAAGAGACAACAGAGAAGAACGAGGAGAGTGAAGAGAGACTAATAAAGTTTTCAGAAACCAATAAACGATTCATTTCGAGTGCAACTTTTAAGAAGAAAACTCAGATGAAATGAACATAGGAAGGCTCAAATGGAGCTGGAAACAAAATAGATTATATTCTATCAAGTAACAGGGAAAATGCTCAAGACTTGCATCTTCTGAACAGTTTCGAAATCTCGAGTGATCGTTGGGTAGTGTGATGAGAGTGAAATAAACGCTAGATTAGAGAAGGTTATCAGAGGAAGTCGTCGTTTTTCATTGAAAAAAGGAACTAGAGAAAAGCAAACAGATATCCGGTACAGAACTAATCAACACAGTCAGCGCCCGGGAAGAGATAGAATATTAAGAAGATATCAATTGCAGAAATAATGTACTGACCGGGATAATAAGAGAGAAAACAAAAGAAATAGTAGCATGACAAAGGAGAGTAAAATCTCGGAAGAATCAAAACTTTTGGTGAACAGAAAGGGAAATAGAAAGGGAGAAAATACGATAACTAGAATCGAATATAAAAATATAAATAAAACCTTAAGGAAGAATGTACGAAAATACAACACAAATATTGTCAGGTAAGAAACTACTGAAAACAGCTTTAAGAAAATCAAACAGAACAGTTCTTGAGCTGGGCAAAAACAAATACTGGTGGTTGAGGAACCTGATGGGACGGTAAACAGAAGTTAGAAAAAAAATAGAAAAAAAAATAAAGAGATTTAAACTACTCCGATGAAGAACTAGGAAGAGAAAAAGGAGAGGAAAATGATGTAGAAGTTCCAGATATAATGAAATAATATATCGTATTACTGTACCAATTCTTCGCAGCTAGATTGAAAGTGAGTGAAGAGGGCGGAAACTGCCGAAGGGAAAGTGTTTTTGTGTAATGTGAACATCCCAGAAATTACATTATATTTCCAAGAATCAGACCAGTCGCACACACTACAGTTAAGATATACAGTACTGTGGTTGGGTTAGGTATTAATTTACAGAATGAATTTCTATGAGCGGACTGGCTTACGGTTTGCGAAAAACAACGAAGGAGCTTTGAACTTTGTTGGTAATCGAAATAGAACATTGCGAATCCTTTAAATTTTACTTTTAACAAAACGGACATACTGTAAAGATATCGTGCAATTTGAGCCACACCAATTTCCGAAAAGAACAAACCGAAATGCTGAGTGGGAAAAACGTGCGTTTGAAAAGTAGCAGCAACTATAGTGCAGTGCAACGTAAAATATTCAACACTTTCGAATCAATGTTAACGTGCTGTAATTTCGCTATCTATACATATGTGAACCAGACTTATGTTTCGGAGAGATAATGAGAAATTTAAGACATTAACTATAGATACCCGATAGTAAACCGACCCCCGACGCCTCTCAAATTAAGCGGACATTTCCACTTCACTCATGTTTCAACTTAAACCACAAATCACTGACATGCTGAAGGTACACAAATCAGTTACATACATACTGAAGAAAAGGGGCTTAGAATAAAAAATGATTATATTTTATTTTATTTAAAAACGAAAGAAAAATAACAACTGCACACCACATATAATACAAAATCACCTCACACACAGACGAGCCACCAAAACTTCACGTCGCACACTTTCAGTATCAACCAATTTCGACTATGAAAACGTCAACTGCAAAAATTTAATTCTCAGCTCCAACCATGTAGAATTTGAAGAAAGCAACTATCAAAATTTGATATATTTCATTAGACGAGGCTGCTTTTTACTATTAATAAACTTTAAATACTGGGCTGGATTATTAATTCACTTCATATGCAATTTCCTAGGAACAGCCTGTCTCGGTGCAGCATTTCCAAGTCGACGGCCATAGCAGAACTACTGACCGGCAACAGCCATTGAGAGAAGAGGATCAAATAAGACAACAAGGAGCAGAAGAGGGTGTGGATTAACCACCTAAATTCTCAGCGAAAATAAATCAACAATCAGATCTTTCAATTTGCTTATGAAAATTTAAAACGGAAGAAAATTGGTTGAAGTAAATAATGCAATAAAATATGCAAAGAATAATTAAGTAATAAAATGAAGAAACAATAAGAATAAAAATCCCGCCAATACAACAGTGAAAGAGGTGAATGGTTTGGCTTTATTGTCATCTGTACAAATAAACACTTTGAAGTTAGCTGAAGGCGAAAAAATATCACCCACGAAACACGAAGAAAGAAAGAAAAAAGAAAACAAAAAAGGGGAGAGGGTAAGATATCTTGTGACCAACCGACAATGGGTCGCTACATTGGTTGTGTACTTTCAGAGCATATATACAATTTCTAGATCGCCGATTGTTAGGAAATAACATTTACTTGTATGTTATATCTTAAACATAATTATTACTTATGTTCTCAAAAGCTTGTAGCAATACATATACAACTGATTTATTTTAATGTAATTATTTCATCTAATCATTCATGCTTCGAATATAAATATTTTTCGAAAGGCTTCGTTGTCGGAAAAGTTACTGTATCAGATTTTGTTTCTTCATTTCACCTGGAATATTTTTATTGTTGATATAACAAGCATTAATTTGACTGATATCATTTTCGCGTATAGTTCGGCGTACAGAATTAACAGAAAAAATCCAGTTGTTGCGCAATTTGAATCAACACTGGAACCTAGTAATGATATTTCTCGATTTTTTGTTACAGCTGACCAGGCTAGTCCAGTGGAACGTGCTAGATTTCTGAATATTGAAACAGAGTTCAAACCCCGTTCTTACCAAAGATCTTTTACAAGGCAACAGTGAACAATAAAATAGAAACTTCTGTTCGTAAATGTCGAGTACTAATGAGTGTGCAAGCACCGAATCGAATTGTCTGCGGTTGGAAAGTTAATGTCCTTGTAGGAAAAGAAGACGACGACTAACGAATATTGGTTGGAAGATGCAAAATAAAGTATATGGGTGATTTATTACGAACAAGTCACTGGCATGAAACGTCCACTTTTGTTGTACTTCTTTAACACAGAACAACTGTCATATGTGTAGCGTAGGTTTCTACAAGTGTAATGTGTGGTGCAGTGGTTCCATCTTGACCTTTCAGTCAGACGGCCAGGTTTCGATTTCCACCTAACGCCGTGTTTTTCGAATATAATGATAGCAGCTTCAACTATTTACAGAACTCAATCAGAGATTCTTTTTCGGTTGGAGAGACAATGTGCATCATAGCTAGAATCAGAAAGTAAACAAAGTATTTGTGTTTGTTCTTTAGCATAATAATAAATTAATCTAGTTTTAGTGTTTTCATTGATCTTTCTCTTTCCCTCTCTTTCTCCCAATTTTTGAGAATCAGCGACGGGGAGAGGGATACATATTTTACCTTCGTTTTTCTTTCTGCTAACCTGTTCCCTTCCAAGAACTGGGAGGCAAAGAACCGCCCCTCTAAACCAAACCCTGGGTTTGTCACTGTATCTTAAAAATTGTAAGTACAGAATTGGAATTTCGTACTTCCCAAATCAGATGTACAGTTTTTATGGTGTAGTGTGCTATGGGCTCCATTCATTAAGAAAGAAATAATTAGATAGTAACCATAGATTTCAAAGTTTATTTTCATTTCTCCATGTTAGTAAGGATTTTTTCCATTGGACAATATTTAAATTACACTTTTTAGTAAATTTCAACTAGTGGTTCATCTAGAGCAAAAATAGTGTTAGGTTCCCTGTTTTGGTGTTTGAATTGCGACTCGCTTAAGTTTTTTTCATTATTTGATACATACTACAAGAAATCATAAATATCTTTCCAGAACCCAGAACATGTGATAATGTTTTCTCTTAAATAAAATAAAATTCAAAGCCTTGCTCGTTCACGCAAACATTCTCAGAATCACACACCGCCTACTCTACATGAGTTGGGTGACCTATCGTCTACACGTAAATAAAGAAAAATTGTGTATCAAAGAAAAATTCTGTATAATAAAGTCATGTATACATTATACTGCTGACCAGAGTACAGTGTTTCACGCCTGTTTTTTATTTTTTTATTTTATGAGCTTAAAAATATAATTGTCCGGAGGGGAAACACTACCTTTTGGCCTAACCAAAAATTTCAGTACCGGTATGTCATGCTTTTTAAAATAATTTCTACCTAATTTGAGAATGGTTTTGAACTATTTTATTGAACTATTATATTGTGATAATAATGTCGAAAATATAATGAAATTGATACAAATTAAGATATTCAAGATGGTGAATTCGGATTCAACATTCTCAAATTAGGTACATACTGTAAAACATCTGACATACTGAAATATTTGGTTTGTCCATAAGTGTTAGATTTTCCCTACTGACTATCTTACTTTTTTATTAATTGCATGAGAAGATATATTTTATTTCATTTTATATAACTGCGAAATTAATTTGTCGTTTTCCAATTTCTAAAACATCTGTTTTCATATGAGCAACAATAAACTTTGTATTTTAAAAGTCAACATGTTATGTATCACAAACCAGTTACGTGGAACGCTATTTGGTCAGACATGTTCAATTTTTTCATTGAGAACACATTTATGCGTTATGGCCATGGAGTAGGAGGAATAATCTAGTTTGCACTAAATTCTTCTGCAGTCAAGCCATGGGCTTTCAGTACTCATAGCTGCAGTAGTTTAGTGAATAATATTTATGCCATATGGGGTGCTGAACGAGACATGGAAATAACCAAGCACAAGAAGAAATTAGGAAACGAAAATACTGTTGACCGGATGAAATTAAAGGAAACTGTCTCATTGCATGGATCGTCTGAAGATAGATGATCACCCCAAAATCACTGTCAATGTTGTGACAGGGAAAATTTGTTCCTGGATAGTGAATGTTGAAACGCCGTAATGATAGGTGAGAAGGTACAAAAAAATCTACCAACTGTTTCATTACTCAATCGCAACAGCAGTTTATAACGCGATTACATCAAAAAGACTGCTGGTGTTTGTGTAATTTACACAACTCTTGTATACGCATATAATGTGTTTTGTATTTATGAATACAAACAGACAAACTAGCTGCTGTTCCCTCATCATTGTTTAGCGGACGCGGAACTCCCAGATTCAGCAACAGTAAAGAAAAGTTGAAAGAAATTTTGCAAGTGGAGAAGTCTATGAGAGCATACCAGAGCGAAGATGCTATAAGACTGAATATTATCTGGTTTTCTGTTTAATCAACGGTAAACTAACGGAATTGTTCTTGACTTCATCAAATTACGTACAGGAGAAAATGATCACTTGCAACGTGTACCTGATGTTTAACATACAAAGAGTACAACATCAAAGAAGAAACAAGAACCTCAAGAACAGGATCAACATCTAGTAGGTATCGTCAATTGTCTTTCAAAGCCCCCCGTACTCTCCCAACAAATTATGCTGAATGTAACGAAGAATAAAATACAAGTCATAAAGCTGATCCATCAGCATCTAATTACAAAAGTATCAACCAAATTCTACGAAAAGCCTATTGATCACTGAACTGGAAGATATTACTTCAGAAAGAACTGGTGATTATCTAAGGGAGCGTCTAGATATGAAAAACACTCACGAGGAGCCTGATGACAAAATTACAAGAAAGAAGTGATGCTAACGAAACTACTTTGCTACAAACCAATGCTACGAGACTAAAACAGACATTTGTAAGAATACCGAATCAGCATATTAGAAAGTGGAGACGTTGTGTGATGATATGTCATTTCTACGTTTTATTACCCCAGATGGAGATATATAGAATCCATATGATGACTGCAAGAAGTAATAGACGAATAAATTATTACGATCCCTACCATCTCAGATGAGAATATGAAGAACCAGGGAATGTGTTCTGGATATTGCAAATCACACTAACCAATCAAATATTAACAAGATTAAATCATGTTCAGAGGAATCCAGACATGTTTCGAATCAACTGTTGAAACTTGAAAGAAGAAAGTTTCCTAACAGGCAAATGAGTATGAGTATACTATCTGTGAGGAGTAACAGTATCCAAGATTATTATAAGCGCAGGTTCATCACCAATCCAAAGCTGATCATAAAAAGGGGGAGAAATATGATAGTAACTAACAGAAAGTGCAAGAAAACTCTAAAGCTAAGAAGAAAAGAACCCAAACGCATGAGCATGTCAGAGTATGCCTTTAAACAGTAAATTCTAGTCCAAAGGGGGACATTTTGACCAGAACAACACAATGTTTGTGCATCGAGGGAAATTCTTTGGGAGTTTCCCGGAAGACCTCCTGAAGATTCTTTGAAACCCGTAGAATATTTCCTGGAATTTCCCGAAAAATCCATTGTAAACGACCTGATTTCCCATGAAGATCCCTTGGAAATACCAAATCCCTCGGAAAGTTCCACTGGAGTTCCCTTGGAGATCCTAGAAGTTTCTCTAGTGTGTTATAGTGTTCCCAAAGATATAGTGTATCTTTTATATTTCTATTAGTGATGAGATAATAATACATCCCCGATAAAAATATTAGATCACCTATGTGATCAAGTGAATCTGTCTTTCTTCTGCGTTTATAACCACTTTGTCGGCCCAATCTGCGAGCAGGGGGACGATTCAAAATTGGACACATACACGGATCGACCTTCTTTAATATAACGGGTATTGTTCGGTTTACTTGCTTGTTTCAAGTTAGCTGTAACATAAACAAAACATAAGAGAATCGTTAGTTCAAAATTACTAATATGTTCCAAATACTCTACATTGCTTGTGTTTGTTACAAACTGGAAACTTCTTCCTCAAAAATGTAAACCTCTTATTTGACATTTGAAGAGGTAGATTTTAAAAACAGCAACTTTTCTCTCAGGGATACTTTATTTTCAATACAATTTTAACTTAAAATTAGTAGGTCTTTAGGCAATTATGGCTTAGGCCGTATTAATGATGATGGGATGAATTGGTGGAATGAAGAAAGTGGGAGGAAACGGGAGCACTCAGAGAAAACACAGGCACACGGTGTGTGTCCACCACAAAGCCCACATGGCATGAGCAATAATCGATCCGATGACACCTAGTATGCACCAGAGGTGAGCGCTCTACCAACTGATCCACCGCGGCCCATATTTATATCTATATACAGAATATCTACATCTAACTGTCTATCTATCTATCTATATCTATATATATATCTATATCTATCTATCTATCTATCTATCTATATATATATATGTGCGAACGGTCTCGGATTCGATTCTCGGTGGGGGGCTAAAAAATTTCGGTGTTGACCCAGCATCGCAAGGACAATTGGGGAGCTACTGTGAATAAAGACTGCTTCGGCTCTCCTCTCCCAACACGTCTGGTCAGCATGAGAGCAGTAGACCAGCTCCTCCCTCTGGGAGAGGCCTCATCCAGCAGTGGATTGAATATGGCTGTGAATTATATATATATATATTATAGCAGAATATACGACTACACGACGACTTGAGCACTACATGCCCTGCCTGAATTGAGATGGAACGGGTCTGCTAGAATTAAGTAAGGGGACCCCATTTCATGTTGTGCCCGGGGTCCCCATTTTGTAATTACGACACTGTGCTACAATAATATATCAGGGACGCTGATTTAAATTTTTAGCATATGCATAAAATAAAAAAATACTGTCAAAAGTAGGGAGTTAATATTTCATGCTGATAAAACAAGGAAGTTGATTTAATTCCATATATTTTCACGTACAACTTGATCGCTGTAAAATTTATACAAGTTTCATGCATTCAACGGTGATTGCTTACGAGTAATATGATCTTCTTATTCATCTCACACAGAACAAACATCAACAAAGAAACACGAGAGAAGCTTGGTGAAGAATGAACCTGAACTTGAAAACAATAGGTATCTTCTCTATTCCCCAAGGTGCATCGGCTAGCAAAGGAGCTGATTCTGCATTTTTTCACAGTTCATCTTTTGATTCAGCACCGAAAGTTGCAAATATCACCATTCGATAGAGCATAACCGATTTGGTTATCTCAATTTTCGTTATTTTTAGTAAGAATTGGTTACTTTTTTTAGGGAACCTATATCTATGACCACCCTGCTGGTCTAGTGGTTACCGTTGCTGACTGTTGATCATGGGGTCCCGGGTTGGATACCTGCGCTCTGCCAAGGCAATTTTTCCCAGGCGTGTGGGTCTGGAACGGTGTCCACCCAGCATCGTGATGCAATTAGGGAGCTGCTGTGAATAGTGGCGGTCATGATTGAGAACTTCGACTCTTCTCTCCCAATACGTCTCCCAAGACCAACTCCTTCCCCTGGAGAGGCTTCGTCCAGTAGTGAATTGATGATGGATATGAACTATTATACATGCATGCATGTATGTACAAGCAACGTGCTGCAATGTAAGAAACAATGATCCACGGAGAGACAATACGCATAGTTGATGAATATAATTACCTGCGGTAGCTCAAAACATCGAATACCAAGTTGATGGATGAAATAAAAATAGATGTTAAATGGCGTCGAGCTAATTTGGAAGACAACACTTTATTTTTAAAAGCAAACTACCAATTTGTATCAAGCATATAAGTTTATAATCAATGTGCCTTACCTGTAATATTGTACGGTTGTGAAACTTGGGCATTGAAGGCAGAAACGTCTCAAAGATTGAGTCAGACAAAAAGCAATGCAGAAATGCATGTTAGGAATAACCAGGAGGGACAAGAAAACAAATGAATGGATTCGTGCACAAAGGTAGAAGATATATACAACACTGTGAAGATGATGAAGTGGAGATCGGCCGGTCACATAAGTATACGAACAGATGGAAGATGGATGAGGAATGTACTACATGTACATTGGATTCCCAGAGAAAAGAAACGACCGAGACGACGTCCAAATGCAAGATGGACAGATGAAATCAAGCGTTTTCCAAGAGCTATATCGATGAGAATAGCAGCAGATCGATTAATGTGAAGCATCCACAGTGAGGTAACATTCGCTGCCTTGCACAAGTTGTTCGGAGTCCACGTTAAACTGTTGGTCCCTTCCTTAGGACGCCTTCATTTAATGGAAGACAATATCAAATCACTCTCAGTTCATATTGCCCAGGAACATTCGGGTCAGGACCTGCCCTCAGGCAAAATATTAATTATAAGAATATATACGTTAATTGCGTAGTAATAATTTAATTTAATTGTTCTAAAGAAATTATTAGACCATATTATCATAGTCTCGCCCATCCATTGCCACCCGCTCTCGATATGTGTGGGTTAAAATGGTTTCGTTTACGACCGTTCCCGCCCTAGGACGACCGATAAGTGCAGTCAGGGATTCCGCCAGGATTTTCAGTTTGGGTTCATGTAAAGTCAAAATTGGGAAGGTATAAGTGACGTTTTCACGGTTTATATCGATTTTTGACAGTAAAATTTAAAGTTGGGGGATCTGGCAGAATTACTGAGTGCAGTAGCCAAACAACAGCCGTCCTAGACCTCCTTAGGTCGTCCGATTTGCAGTACAGACATCACCGACATATTTGTTGGAGATTCCCGTTTGTCCGAAAGAACTGCGTTGTAACCATTTTATAATGACATAGGTTTAGACACCTCGTCTATAGACTTAGGTACACTGTGGCACTAATTTATTCCTCATAAGAAATGTGTTTTTCAGCCTTACTTAATTCGACATAATATATATGTTTCAGTCATGTATATAACGTCATTCTAAACCTCATTTTAGAGTAGGATTTTCCAAGAACCAACGTTCTTTTAAGATCTCAATCGTTGTTTGACCTTGAGAAGTTGACGTTAGGCATCCAGACAAATTTCCTTACTATCCCATTTAGTCAATGATCTTCGGTAACTATTGCATTCAAGGCTTCAAGCTTCCAAAATTATTGTCACAATCGGACGGACTATCAGCAGGAAGAAAACATGGGGATGAAAATTCGCAGAAGAAAATAATTTTCTGTATTTACCCGTCCTAGAATCAATCTCCAACACACTTCTGTATTTGCCCGTCCTAGAATCAATCTCCAACACATTTATATTATTGTTGAAAGACAACAGGAAATAGTTTGCCGTTGATAACTTAGGTCTGACTACTTATATGACTTTTAATAAATAAAATTAGAGTAGAATCCAGTTGCACAGGATATTATCCAATGGCGAACGTTTGTTGCTGCGGCGATTAACTTGCAAGTTCCATAAGCCATAGAGTTAGTTAGTTTATGTTCAAGGTGCTAATGATTAGAATATTTTTAATTTGAATTCTATTTATTGCCTTTAGGCATCTAAGGCTCAGACCGGAGAAGCAGGGAGGATTCGGAAAGGTGTCGGCCGGAACCTATGTTGAAGCTGTCATCTCGGCATTTGCCTGGTGTCACTGAAGAAGAACACTGGAAAACCCCAGTCAGGATGGTCAGCCTCTGGGATCGAACCCACGACCTCCCGAATGCTACGCCAATATTAAACCACTGAGCTACGGCGGTTCGGTTGTTCTACCATAGAACTGAAATGAGATACCGTATGTCACATTTCAACCAATTAAATTTACTTTCCTAAAAGCTATTATGCGTACTGCTGTTTAAGCTAATTATACACGTTATGCATAAGTGCTGTGTGCCCATCGAAATGCCATCATGAAATTTGGCACATACATTCTAATCAGAAGCATCTTGAACATATATTTAAAAAATCGATTTTCAGTAAAAAAATTTTTTTCATATTTTGAAAAATATAAATATTAGTCTAGTAAAGTCAACGCTTATCTTAAATTACAGCTCTTGAAGTTCTGAAACGAATGGTGCAAGTTTGAGCTGTCAAGGACAAATAGTTTTTTTTTTTAATTTTGTGCTTTTAAATGTTTCAAAACGCGTCAAAAATCAGTTGTTCTTTTTATTTTTAACGAATTATAAAGTTATTTATTAAAAAAGAATTTATTCAAAAAACAAAAGTGACTAAAACATGAACTTTTGTATTTTTGATCATATTGATGAATATAACACAATTACCAAATATCACACATTTGTTAAAAACCCAAGGCCTAAAATTATTTTTTTATTGACAGATTTGGTATGGAATGACCCATATA
>JAGDQP010041654.1:3671-16821 GCA_022664845.1 Lepisma saccharinum | reverse complement strand
ATAAACATTTGAAACGTAACTTTTGTGAAATTCTTTTTTGTTTTACAGGAAGCTCTTGGAATATTTCATATTACTTCGGGATATTATGCGACCGTTCAGCAATTACTGGATGAACTCAATAAAATTACACCATGGATAGAATTTACCTATTCCAATACAGTTAAAATTAAAACCACCGATAATATTCAAGCTATTCGTTTCTCTCCCATGTTAGCATTACAATTAGGATTTGAACCTAGTATTAACATTTTAAAACTTGGAGCAATACAAAAACAACCCTACCTAGGTATTGGGTACCCGCAACAAGTGTTTGTATACACGGATCTTATTCAGCCACAATATGTAGGTGATACAAAAGCACCATTATTTCGAATTGTGGCAATGACGGATACGAATCATGGAAAAGTGCAAACAATTACATTTCAAAACGTCCATTATTTTCCACTATCTAAATTAAGTTTCGATACCATTGAAATCCTACTAAAGGATCATGCAGGACGTAATTTGCCATTCGCATCCGGAACATTGACGATAACACTTCACTTTACGCGTCTCCCGCAATGAAAGTAGCAGTACATCGCGGACGCGGAATTCCGTATTTTGCGGGACCGGTTTATCGAGGTCTTTTCCGATTCGCAATGCCATTTATTAAACAGGGCGCCAAAGCCGTTAGACGCCAAGCATTACAAACTGGAATTCAAGTTGCTGGGGATATGTTAGACAACCGACCTGTAAAAGAATCCGTAAAAGCACGCGTACGTGAAGCATGGTCAGCCTTAAAGACAAAAGCTGAAACCAAATTAAATCAGTTGCTTACCGGTAGCGGTAGACGACGTGCACGCAAACGAAGAGCTCCTGCACGTGTTGGACCACCTGCAAAGCGTCGTAAACGTACATCAACTAGACCAAGAGATATTTTTAGTTAATCATCATGTCGTTCCTTACACCTGCTAGTAAAGAATGCTGTACCAATGAATTGGATTTGGTATCTGTACCCATGACACAAACTGCTATAGAATCCTCACGTATGGTTGACTATCGGCCTATTTCAACACTCACATCCGAAGGACCTATTGAATTTGTTATTCCTGGGGATACTTCAGAGTATATTGATCCTTCGCACCTTTACTTGTATGTCAAATGTAAAGTAGTAAGGGCAAATGGGGATAATTTACAAGTAGCTGCAGCTGGACCGCCACCCGTTGCAGCTGATATTGTTGGACCTGTAAATAATTTTCTACA
The DNA here is from genome assembly GCA_022664845.1 of Lepisma saccharinum. Taxonomy (NCBI): domain Eukaryota; kingdom Metazoa; phylum Arthropoda; class Insecta; order Zygentoma; family Lepismatidae; genus Lepisma; species Lepisma saccharinum. The sequence goes on along the minus strand of JAGDQP010041654.1, from coordinate 15,579 downwards.
TACCATGTTTTCACAAGTCGATGTTTACTTGAATGATAAAATCGTTTCATCTTCAAATGGAACCTATCCCTACCGTTCCTATTTTGAAACAAGTCTCAACTACGGGGAAGATGCTACCAATACTCATTTGAAAACGGGTTTATGGTATAAGGATACGGCGGGACAGTTTAATACGTTAACAAACGACAATGTTGGATTTCAAAAACGTAGTGCAATGATTGCAGGTAGTGCATCTATTGAAATGCTTGGTCGTGTTTACACTGATATTACAACCCTTAATCGTATTCTTCCCAATAAAGTTAATATGCGAGTTAAACTCAGTCGTAGTAAAGATGCATTCTGTCTTATGGCAGGACAACAATCTGATTTCAAAGTTCATTTGGAGGAAGTTATACTGTATGCACGTCGTTTGGAAATATCTGCTGATGTGTCTCTTCAATTAAATCAATACATGCTTCAGGATACTGCTAAACTTCCATTGACACGTGTAGAAACACGTGTTCATACCATTCCTCAAAATGTATCTAGTTTCAATTTGGACAATTTATTTTTAGGAAAAGTACCTAAAGGTCTTGTTATTGGATTTGTTTCAAATACTGCCTTTAATGGACAATATAATGAAAATCCTTTCCAATTTCAACATTTTAATCTCAACAAACTTCAAGTGCAGGTTGGTTCTAAATTTTATCCACCCACTCCCTTGACTCCTGATCTTGCAAACAATTTGTTTATTCCGAGTTACCATACTTTAATTTCCGGAACTGGTATATTTCATCAAAATGCAGGGCATACCATTTCACCTGAAGAATATCCTAATGGCTATACGCTGTATGCTTTTATTTTGTCGCCTACTAATACATTAGACGATTCTACATGGGATGTCGTCAAAGATTCACCTGTAAATATTAAAATGGGGTTCAGCCAAAATCTTGAACATTCCATTACTTGTGTGGTGTATGCACAATTTGATTCATTAATTCAGATAGATAAAGACCGAAACGTTTATACGGATAATATGGTATAATTGATCAATTCGGCGTTGAATATCATAAATTTTGTGTCGTTATTATTATTATTACTTAAGTAGTTGGCACTCTGTCTCAAAATATGCATATAAGGTGAAAGTAAATTCCTGTTTACATCAGTGTAATAACAACAGTATGAGGGCAATCATCCACTTTTTAGCGTTTGATCAAGCTGGTGACGATGACCTTATCGTCAAGGAGTTGGCCGTTGTCAATCCTGATCTCAATACCGCACATACTTGGATTTTTAAACAACCCTTTAGCAGTGAAGACTTACCACTAACACTTCAATTGGACAACGAGTACCTGTCCACAAACATCTATGGATTACAATGGTCAGAAGGCGACGTAGCATACGACAATTTGCAGCAAGTCCTTGTAAACTATACAAAACATATTGATGTTCTCTACGTCCATGGTCGCCACAGACAACAGTTTTTGGAACGACTCCTGGGACGAAGTGTATTAAATCTAGAACATTTGAACTGTCCAAAATCAAATAAATTACTTTTTCCTGCAAGTCATTGTGGTCATTACCAACATCAGTTCCATACGTTCCGATGTGCATTTTATGAAGCGCAATGTTATAGTAAATTTCTCACTTACCATGATTTGTCACGATATGTAAGTCATGAACCAAAAAGCATATATAATCCAACCCCCATTACTCCAAGTTCCAGTGTACTTGAATATGATGATGTAGACTGTAATTCAAAGTGACTATGTGGAGCGATCAAATGTTAAGTGTTGTGTTGCATGACTGTGTTACAAGTTCCATATTGACTGGCATATATGCATTAAATCACTTACCTGTAATAGTGAAGGCACCTGCTGCAATAATCATTAATTTAAGTCCGTCATATCAGCAAGGAACACACTGGACATGTATCTACATTAATAAAAATCGTCGGGCCTTTTATTTTGATAGTCTCGGCCGCAATCCACCAAAACCAATAGTACAATTTCTTCAACGTAATTCTTCAATTTATCATGTAAATAAAGTTCAATACCAAGCTGACAATTCCGTTCTATGTGGTTTATTCTGTATCATATATATTTATTATAAAGTTAAAAATGTAAATATCTTTTCAAAATTTTCAAAAACCAACTTACAACGAAATGATCAACTGGTACTGAACTTGGTCAACAAAATGTTGAAAGCAAACAAAAAATGTAAATAGTTTTTTTAAATATTTATCATATGTAACTTATTAAAGAACAATTGTATAATCCATGTAGTAGAGTAGTTTAGATGTAATAAAAACCTTTTACCTCTTAATCGTTTGAATTTCATTTCATAAAATAAAAAATACACATTCTGGTACAATAGATTTATTATCTTTTCAAGTTACAATTTCATTGTGGATATTCCATCAACAACTTTTAATGTTTGAAGTTTTAGCCAGCATTGTAACTGTATGCAATTCCGCAAAGCACATGCATATTCTTTTACCGGTTCATGATACGTACATTTTAAAATGTCCACTTTGAAATTCAGTGCACGTAAGGCAGAACATCCTTGGTCTTCTAAATTTACAATATTTTTCAGTTGAAATACTTTTTCCAACAACACCATCTTTTCATGACCCTTACAATAAAAGATGGATCCCATATCACAACATTGTGACAATATATGGCGAATGTGGGATACAGTATATCCATTGGCCGTATTCCACTGTAACCCATGCAAATGATGTGTGAGCCAATCTACTTGTGTTTGATATGCAGCAGCTAAATCACAACGTTCGCAAGGTAATTTCAAAAGACTATGAAATATCAAGGTGGCATCACATGCAACTAAACAAAATTCTCTAATAATGTATTCCTTAGGGGAAATCTTAAACCCTTGAAAGTCAATGATGTACTGTCTTGCACTATGTACGCGTGAACTAGTCAGCGTTTTGTTTTGTTTTACAATTACAGGTATAATTTGTGCAATGCATTCAGGGTCTCGAATAAATTGACAAATAACATTAAACAAGGTAGTTTTCAAAATATGTGAATGACCCTGCTGTACAAAAAGTTCATAATAGTCTTTGAAAAGTTCTGGATCGTTCAAATGACTTTGAATATAGTTTGCAATAACAAATCCGGTATTCCAAACGTACATGCAATTATGGGGTTGATGTAAATTACACTCAGCGCATTCAATAGGATTATTTTGTAAATAAGTACTTACGGTGTTCAACACACACTTGTCCAAAATATATTCACCAATACAGTATGTACACTGAGCCATAATATCCACTAAAGAAAACACAATGTCCACTACACAGTTCCAGTAAATAAAATGGTCCACTACACAGTGCCAGTAAATAGGATGGTCCACTACACAGTTCCAATAAATATAAGTCCAATAATTATAGTTCCAATGAATATAATGTCCACTATACAGTTCAATGTCACTTCGCAAACACTGTCTCTTAGCAATATGGCGACGAGTGGCAATCTTTTTCCAGCAATGCTTCTTTCAACTTCCAAACACAAGTTTTCATCAAGTGCTGTAATGCCCAATCCAAATTTTTTGCAAGGTTCACACCATCAGGATGAGATTCCAAGTACACAGCAAACAACTTGTGCTGAGTTTCCGGATTCTTCAAAATATCTGCTGCTTTCTTGTTTAACGATGATTGTGTTTCCTCCCAGGGAATTGGAATAAACTAAAATCCATCCATACCCATGCAAGCATGATCACGTTGACTACCTTTTCCCTTAAAACATCCCCAGCATATAAGATGGTTGCCGGGAGTCCAATCGTTAATAGCACGCCAAATGCATGCTTCGTCGATCCATCGGTCAGTACACTTACACGATAAAATAGTAGGTTTCACAGAGGCCTCGACTTCCGCGGCAGCTGTAACTAAGGCACTCTCGTCAATCTCTGCAAATGATGCCATGGCTATCTTCTCACAAACTGACTTCCTTCCACTTTAACTGCTATCACAATATAAGCCTTCAACCAATCATGTATGTTCACCATAAAAACAAACTCATTGGATTACTACACGCAACATTCTTGCGCATTTTCCTTTCATTCGTTTCCCATGCGCATGAGCTTTAGTCCTAGAATGTCGTTTAATCAAATAATTTTGTTCGTTAATGCCATTGTAGTATGCACTTTTATTCATCAATTATTATTATTCATATAATGTTATATTAATTTTCATATATACTCCGTTTCCTTGTACTAACAAAAAACTAATAAGAGGTACCTACACTTTCAAATATTGACGAGTACTTCAAGTTTCTTGCATTGATACCAATGATCAACAATAATAATTTTATTTCTTATTTCGTTTAAAAAAATCATCTTCACCCTTTCTGCTTCTTTTCTTGAACTAAATTGGCCTTGAGCCCTAGGCGATGACTTCATTATATCTTCTTGTGGTTCGGGTTACAAATTAAAAAATTTTCTTCCTAATTTTTTTTTATGTTTTCATCATCAACAGAAAAGCCAAAAAGCCTTCAGGGGGAGTACGATTCTCTGTTCCAAGCCATGGAAAGGGGCAAGAAACAAAGGTCAAGGGTTAAATTGAATTTTAGTTTTTAATTAGAGAGCTGTCAATCCACGGAGTACATTTGTCCGGTAACAGCCACAGTCTCATGCAACAAGCTCGTGTTTAATTAATATGTAATTAAATCATGGTGTAAATCGGTCCGTTGTTACTACTAGCGTCAACAGAAAATGGTAATCGAAATTGGGACTATGCTGTAGACTGTGGTCATAGGTTTCCAAGACATGGGGGAAAACGGAACTCCAGTGGTTCCAACACGGTTTTATTGAAGCATAAATATGTGAAGAGAAAAAGTATTCCGTCTTATGCGTGCCAATCTGTCTCAAATGGTTAATGAAATTGTATGGAAAATCAAGTATGTATGAAATTTTATGTCAAATTGCACAAACCTTTCATAGAGGCATTCGATATGTTGGATGGTACTTGTGGTGAGGAATGTTTGAATCTAAGACAATATTATGAATGGTACAAATGTTTCAAATCGGGTGGAACCTCTGCCGAGAATCTACCGACATCGGGAGTGGACAAGGTGCAAGAAGTCGTTCGATCCAAACCGTCATGTCACAGTACGGAAAGTTGCTGCTGAACGAAACATTCACGTCAACTGCAGCTAAACTACAACAGGTGAGTATTGTTCTCTATTTGTATTCACGCGCGTGCGATATTCACGCACGACTATCGTTCATCCTTTTCAAGCATATGTCCACGGAGTTTCACTACTGCTTTTTGTGTTATTTATTCCTTTTTCTTGTGCTTGAATTGATATCTTGTGCTATATCTGATTTTTCAACTTTCAACAGAGCAGGCAACACTGCGTTCCAGACGGCAACCCTGTTTATGGGCTTTCCTAGTCCTTGATGCCCTTCTTAAGGTTTTTATGTTCCTTTTGGTTGGCTTTCTTTCCTTCTTTGCAAGATATTCACTTTCACCGTTATTTCTGACTTTCCCTAATTTTGCCGCCATTTAATGTTTCCTCTTCCCTATCTCCGCTCCCTATGGTCCTTAACAGCTTAAATTTTGGTGATCTCCATTTCTTTTAATGCTCAACCAGTTGCCGTATGTTTGCATCGGATTTGCGCGACAACCTTTACTTCCAAGTATCAACGAGGTTACCCACCGTTAATTTCGAAGTTGGTAGAAATCTGCCTTGGAGGATAGCAAGGCCTACTTCAGTTCGGAGTGCACAAAGAAAGTAATACTATTGATAATAATAATAAGTGATGCACTTTAGATTATTAGAATGCAAATCACGATTGTGTTATTTCTAACCATATTGTCATTTAAAATATACAACATTTTAAATTTCTGATGATTAAAAGCGAGGAAGTATCCGAACTGTTATCAAGTGTCTCTGTGCGTATTCTCGTGCTAATCTTGTTTTGCATATTACTTATTGCTGCTTTTGCACGTTCTTCATTGAAATTATTTATTACATAGCCAATGAGTCTCTGTTACTAGTGTAGTGGTAGTGCGTGTTTAATAATGAGTACTGGAAAGTCTAATTTTTTAAGTTGTGCTCAGGATCGAAAATTACCTCGCGAGCTGGAGGAAGCTGCCTAAAATTTCAGCTTTCTTTAAAAGTAATGAACCACTGGTAAGTTCAAGTAAGATCTCGTCTAGTGACGATGCAAATTCGGGTCATAATGCTTCTTGCATCTTTTTTTTTTTTTTTTTCCACAACGGCTTTACAGAACCAGATAGGTTTAGCTTAATGTGTAGGTTTAGCCCTCCAACATATTAAAGAGATTATTTTCACCTCTTCGTCATTGATTTAGCACCTGGAACAAGGATGGGGGCATGCGGGTAACTACGTCGAACATGCTTGTGGGCAAAATTATTTTTAATGACACACGTTTGTCATTTCCACTCCTCAATTTTTCTTGAACACTTCTGCTTCCCTCACGAGCTCTTGTTCTTTCCGTAAGGAAGCAATCCCACGATGATTTCACATGTTAGAAATGATATAGTTTGTGCCCTTCTTTTCCTGAATTTATTTAGTTTGACTGAGAATATTATTAAAATAGAAATGATCTTGAGAGGGAAGAAAGCAATGTTGAAATGTATTTTTTGTAGTGTATGAAATCTTAAATGGTAAGCCGACGACACTTTAAACCATGGCTCATTTGGGGTGGGGATTTCATTGTCAAGCTGTGTCGTGTTTTCAAATAAATAAATAAATCTTCTTAATATATTTCCTTAATATTCAACATACATACAATTTCAAAGACATCAAATTAATATTCTTAGGTTATAAATACGGAAGCAGTCACACTCCATCGTATAGTTTTAACTGTACAGATATTTCAATTCATACTATGTAAGCACAGAAGGTTGACGTCAGAATTTTTAAGCTTTCTTTATGAGACTAACGGTCTTCGATTTTAATGTGTATTCCCGTAATTTTATTTATGGTCTTTAGGCATCTAAGGCTCAGGCCGGGATAGGGGAGGGGAAATAATTCAAGAAGGTGTCATGCAGCATTTGCCGGGTGTGACTGAGAAAAACTTCAGTCAGGATGCTCGGTCGCTGGGATCAAACCCACGATCTCTCAAATGCTACGCCAACGCTCTACCATCGAGCTACGTTGGCTCGGTATCCGTGCAACAGAACTTTATCCTAGGAATATTCCTATTCCTATATGCTAAGAATAATCTATGTAATAAAGAGAAAAAGGAGGTTACGAAAGAAATGAAAACTTGCTTAGCATCGGACAACGCATGTTTATATTCAGTTGAGAAAATCTTAACTTTCCGATTAATATGATGAAAGCTGAAATTCAAAATATACAGAACGGTTATTTTACCGGTATTATTTTACAGTTGCAAAAGTTCGAGTAGGACCTTAATAGATGAACAAAAATTATGAGTGTTTGAAAATAAGTTTTTTAGCTGAAACGGGACGAAATGAGAGGAAAATACTTATACATAATGATAAAGTTCATAGACTTATTTGATGTTCTAAAAATAATAAAATCGTAATAACTAAAATGGACATGCCATGTAGCTCCGATGAGACAGAAATTAACCTTTCACTTCATCATGCTTCGTAAACCAGAGAAAAGAAAAAAAACAGGATGTTTAAATAATAATATTAAAAGGGATCTGTGTTAAGTATGTCTTTCAAATAAAAACTCTCTTCACCTTACTTGGGATAGAATCCTATAAAAAATTGTTACTATAGTAATGAACTTGTAAGTTCCGTAAGCTATAGCGTAGTAGTATAACTAGTAATAGTAGTAGTAGTAATACTAGTAAAGTAAGCTAAGATATTGTAACTATATACAAATAATATTCTAAGAATATCTACATGTCTAGGATCATTGCATATCTTAAGAATATTACAGCGGGATATTCAAAGTATGTTCTAGGAATATCTTATTGTAAAAAACTAATCTTTGATAATATTCTCAGAATATTCTACAAATATTTCTGAAAACTAAAATCTAAGATATTCTTTAAATGCTGGGAAAATTATGCAATCTTAAATATTATGAAACTATGTAGGCATATGGCGGAAATATCCTGTAATATTTAACTCTACCTTCTGATGGGGACTCCTAAAGTTAGTGTTTATTCAGCATTCTGATATGAAAATGACAATTTACTTGAATAAAAGCTACACAATATTAACAGGGCTAAAAAAATGTTTTGCAAAGTTTTTGGAAGATTGGTCCAACTATGTGTATTTGAACACCTGCAATGTATTTGAATATTTAACTCATGAAATGTGACCAGTGAATATACACCTTCGGACAAAATAGTAAACAATATTTCTAGGCAAGTTAAAAAGTTCAAGTGTTTAAATTTAAGGAACATGTGATATTAAATGTTCACATATTAATATATCATTCAACTATGCTAGGCTTCATTTTCAAGCCTAGTCATTGAAAAAAATCTCTACGTGGCCTGAGAAAGCTTCAACTTTTAGTTTTATTATTAATAATAATAATCTCTGTTTTGTACGGAGGAAAGTTAACATAAGAAATTCCAGGGGCACGGTGAACCAATACTGGTTTGCCATTATGATTCAGCGGATGTAACAGTTTCAGCATAGCGTTTATAAAGATGAACAACAGAAACCCCTTTTCCACTTGTAATACTTTGAACAAAAAATCATACGATTTTCTCAGAAAAAAGAGTGGTGTGTATTAGATGAGAGAGTAAATATTTGCGTTCAGTTGTTTTTCCCTTGTCAGAACTCTAAAATAATCACCTGGGTGCGTAACTGTAATATTGCAATTCAAGTAAGAAGATACATAGTCTATGCAACTACCTTGTGTTATTCCACATCGTAAATTTTGCTTTCAGCACGGTATACAAAATTTATCTAGGCGCTCTCACTTGGCTATTAATAAAGTATAGTAAATCAGATTATTTTTCAGCTTCTCGCAGATTGTATTTATTTAAAAATACTCAACTTAGCCACATATTTCACACAAGTTTTCAACAAGTTTCCAAGTTTTCAATATGTGTACTAAAGTTGTCATAAAAGCATATCATTTTGCTCAAATAAGACATAAAAACTAAATATTCGTTTTTAGTAAATTACGGTTTTCAGAGTTTCTGCCAGGATTATGAATTTTAGGGGTAAATAAAAATTAGCAAGATTATATAGAAAAAAAAAGTTTACGGGGTTTCAGCGGCGCGGCACTTACACACAACGCGGCCAGTACCCACTTTTCTGCTCCACGCGTAGTCGCACACGCCCAACGGTAGCGTGTCGCACACGCAGTGATAATGGCGGTCCCGAAAATAATTCGCGATAATAAGGACGGCGCGCCGGTAACCCGCTAAATTTCGCTTTCAAACGGAGTTGCGCAACGGGACGGGCAGATGTTAACGGACGGTTTCTGTAAATTTAGCCGCGCGCTGCTGATGGTTAGCAATAGCCGGGCTCTACACCCGTGTCGGAGCACACCAACGGGCTTTGCAGTGGCACACACTAGGCCGCGCCGGTACGGCGTAAACGACTGTTTACCTCTTATTTCTACAGGGTAATTTATTATTATTATTTAGCTTAAGCCTTAAAAATATTCAACTGCAGTTAGCTTATTTTTCACATCAGCTACATTTCCATGACGACCTGGTAGCCACTGACTTCGCCTTGGCTCGCCGCATGGCTTCGCCCATCACCTGTGTATTCGCTGTCCTTCTTATCTTTTCAGTCATTCGCTTTGTGAGCAATCGTCGTTGTTGTCCACCTTACTTCTTACGAGAAAAACTTGCGTCCGAGGCACGTATCGTCTCGGTCATGCAACAGTACCCACACAGAACAATCACGTTAAATAAACGTTTATTCAACTTTTCCTTAAATGTTTAATAAACGTTGAATCTTGGTTGAATTTACGTTGGTTCCACCTTTATACAACTATTGGATTAGTATTGTAAGAAATGTTGATTCAGCGTTGAATATGACGTTTACTAAACGTTTTAAAGACTTTTTACGCAACTTAATTTTGACATTGACGTTGATTCAACGTTGCAAAACGTTGAATGAACGTCTATTCAACGTTTTTTGAACGTTACGCAACGTTTATACAACGTTCAGAGAGAAGCAAAATTCAACCTTCAGGACAAATTTCGTACTTTTCCCAAAAATTCCTACTTACAACGAATATTTGAATCTGTGAAGATGAACATAATAATATAAGTTTCCCAGACCGAAACCTAGTGCTTCAGTGTTCAGTACGATATAATTTTAGGATTGATTCCAGGAAAAATCCTTTGATTATAGGATTTTAACCTGGAATCAACTAAAATTGTAATTTCAATTAAAGCACATCATACTGAACATTGAAGTACTATAGGCTTCGGTCTGGGAAACTAACATTGTTCTGTTCATCTGCACAGATATTCGTTATAAGTACCGTAGGGATTTTGGGGGAAAGGTATGAAATTTGCCCTGAAAGTTAAATTTCACTAGCAAAATTGATATAACTTCCTTTGAGAGTAGAATATTTGCGTCACTCTTCCCTTCACCCCGAAGGGGATTTTGTACAGATATCACTTATTTCGTAGGGCTGTCTATCAAAAAAGAGGGCATCATAGTCTTCATACAAATGACGAGTTTGGCCCATGGTAGGGTCCGTATCTCGAAAACGGTAACTCCTATTTAAAAATTAAGTATCAATTTGCCTCTACGAGATCCGCATTGACCCCCAAAACCCCGTGGTACCAACCATTTTGGGCTAAAGCAAAAAGACAGACAGAATGACAGACACACTTTCCTATCATTCTTGGAAATTCTGTGATTGCGCTAAAAAAAAGTCATACCTTTTGAACCTCCTCACCGATTTTGACGTGTGATACACCGTTTGAAAGGTATTGAAGCGTAGATTACGATTTAGAAGTTTCGGCCGCCTACATGGTCTGGGGTCAGATGTTATCATCAGAAATGTGAAATTTTGAAGTTTTCTTTGAACCGCTCTAGGGTGTCCCACGGAGGTCCTAGTGACTCAATTTTCTTTTTGTGTCTTAATATAGCAAACAAGCAAAGAGCTTTTAAATGCAAGTTCTAGCATCAAAATAGGGCTTTTAATTCCCTAGCTCCCAAACTAGCTGTATACATGAGTGCCGCTAACATTTGTCAGCCACTCGAAGAACTACCGTTCTTCATGATATGATATAATGAAATACACAAAGTTTTCTTCTTTATTTATTGGCTCCTCCTCAGTGGCCGTGGCTGTTCAGTTATGTGGTGACTAGCGCTGTACAAACGAATCTATAAACATTTTTAGTCACTCGTTAGTAGTGCTAGTCACTCGAAGAAACATTTCTACAACCGACGCCTAAGATTCTGGCCACGGCTCAGCTGAAGCCAAGTCATATTTTAGCCAATGAGAGTACGCAAAATGAGACTTGGTCTTAACTTAGCCCTGGCCAGAAGCTTAGTCGTCGATTGTAGAACTGACCATTACTACGACTGATGAAGTTTCCATGTTGTACAACACCTAACTGAAAAATAGGGGGTCGCGGAATAAGCGCGAAACGGAATAAGCGCGAAACGGAATAAGAGCGAAACTTTCGCTTTAGTTCCTTTCGCGCTTGTTCCTATCGCTCTAATTCCGTTTCGCGCTTATTCCTGTCGCTCTAGTTCCGTTTCGTGCTTGTTCCTGTCGCTCTAATTCCGTTTCGCGCTTGTTCCTGTCGCTCTAGTTCCGTTTCGCGTTTGTTCCTGTCGCTCTAATTTCGTTTCGCGCTAGTTCCTGTCGCTCTAGTTCCGTTTCGCGCTTGTTCCTGTCGTTATAGTTCCGTTTCGCTCTAGTTCCTGTCGCTCTAATTCCGTTTCGCTCTAGTTCCTGTCGCTCTAGTTCCGTTTCGCCCTTGTTCCTGTCGCTCTAATTCCGTTTCGCGCTTATTCCGTTCGCGT
>JAGDQP010041653.1:0-16822 GCA_022664845.1 Lepisma saccharinum | reverse complement strand
CCTTGTACACGAGAGAAACATCCTGTCCTCTTGTGGCCCTTAGGCATCAGTAGCTCAAACCGTGAAAACAAATAATGCTTCATAACTTTGTCTGAAGTAGTCCCAAAAAGTGACGTTATTGACGATTTTCTATTCATCTCGATTCGAATATTCACTACTTAGCACACCTTATGTATTTCTTATTTAGGTTTAGCAAAAGTAGAGATTCTTACGGTAAAAATGCACACACGAGAAACATCCTGTCCTCTTATAGCCCTTAGGCATCTTTAGCTCAAGGCATGAAAACTTAAATAATGCTTCATAACGGTCAAGAGCAGTCCCAAAAATGACTTTATTGACGATTTATTTTCATCTCGGATATTCACTACTTACCCCATCTTATGCATTTCTTGTTTAGGTTCAGCAAAAGTAAAAGTTCTTACGTTAAAAATGTACAAAAAACTTTATATTTAAATTATAAAAGCAATATATCTTATTAGCGCCCTTGTACATAACAGACAAGTTCCAGCCACTTAAGTCATTTAGTCATCTTTGGCTCAGACCGTGCAACATAAATAATGCTTCAAAACTGTTAGAAGCAGAGTACAAGAAATAATGTTTTAAGTACTTCATTGATCATCAATTGTCGTCAGAGGACAGTAAAAGTATAAAGTACATTACTATGTCATAAGGTATGTTAATAATTTCCGTTTTCCTCACTTTGGCGCCGAACTGAACCGGCGCCGAAACGGTAGCGCCAAAACGTAGCCTGCGCCAAAATGGTGGCGCCGAAACGGCGGCGCCAAAACGGAGGCGCCGAAACGTAGCGGACCCTACAACGCGAGCTACAGATCACTGAAGCCATCTATTGGCAAAATAATGGATTACTTTTTACTACACCAGATATATTTTGTGTACGTCAGCTCAAATAATAATAAATATTCTTTAAATTTCAGCGCTACGTTTTTTAATTAAGCAGAAATATAGCATGAAATACTGTCTACTCAATCTGCTATGTCATACAACGAAAATCATCTTGTGACTGATTTGAATTCGTACTGCTTCCGTAGCTATAAGCTTCTCCCTATGTTAAATTCCTTATCCAGAAGTTTGAAGACGAAAAAATAAGAAAGATAAAGAACATTCACATCATCACTTAGCGCAATAATTAATGTAGAGATCTACAGAACGCACTAGTAGGGTGCGGGCACCTCGTCTCAAATTAGGCACCTTTAGCTCAAATTTTGGAACCATATTTAGTTACTTTTTTGGAACTATATTTAGTTACATTTGATTCCCTTTTATGAGCCTTATTTTTAATTGTAAAAAAATAGTATTATTTTGTAAAAGCGTATGAGTCCTTTTCCAAGCCAGTTTACTTACCTAACCCACAGAATAGACCACATTCAAACGAATGGTCAATAGTAGTCAATATGAGTCTGTTGGCTAAGTACTTATAACCATAACCAAGGGTCACTAATAAGTGAAAATTGCTTAATATGAGTCTTTCTTTTAATACTACCTGGGCCAAGACAACAAATTGGTTACCACGAGGTCAAAGATGAATTATTTAAGGGTGTATGGCTCGTAAACGACGAAACATATTGAAATTCTGTTTTTACATTTAGTATCTGGGCATCGGGTGCTATATGCGAGAAAAGTGGTGACCTCGAGGTCAAAGGACAAATATTAAACCTAGTATACCTCGTAAGCGACGAAACATATTGAAATTCTGTTTTCACATTTAGTATGTGGGCATCGAGTATTATATAGAAAAAAAGTGGTGACCTCGAGGAAAAAGAACAAATATTTAACCCAGTATACCCCGTAAACGACGAAACATATTAAAATTCTGTTTTCACATTTAGTATGTGGGCATCGAATATTATATACGAGAAATGTGGTGACCTCGAGGTCAAAAATCAAATATTTAATCCAGTACATCTCGTAAACGACGAAACATATTGAAATTCTGTTTTCACATTTAGTATGTGGGTATCGAGTACTATATGCGAAAAAGTGGTGACATCGAAGTCAAAGAAAGGTCAAATATTTAACCTTGTATATCTCGTAAAAGACGAAACATTGAAATTCTGTTTTCACATTTATTATTTGGGTATCGAGTGCTATACGCGAAAAATCTGGTGAGCTCGAGGTCAAAGGTCAAATTTGCCAACTTCGCCCCTAGTGGTTGTAGAATTGTGGAACTTATAATGCAATTTATTTTAGTTATGGTAATATTAAATATGAAAACAAAATGTTTCTAGCTGCTTGTGTTTATGAAATATAATGGTTCGAATTTTTCGATTGTTTCTCGTTTGGTCTCAGAACTATTGGAACCCCAAATTATGCTATTTGTTTCACGGTAATGCTGAATTTGAAAACAACTTCTTTCTACTTATTATTGCTTCCAAGATAAGGCAATTGGAATTTTGTCGAGTTTGGGCGTTTTATACGCAGAAATGAGAAACTCGCAGATTATAATCTAATCTAACATAGTATGTTATTTGCGTCGGTGATGCAGAATTTGGCATTTTCTTCTCTCTACCTTCTACCCTTTCCAAAATATAGTAAATGGAATTTTACTCTTTTGGTCTTAGAATTGAGAAACTCGCAAATTATATGTTATTTATGCCAATAATATTAAATTTAATTGTTACTTCTGTCTACCTATTGACGCCTCCAAGATATGGCGGGTTGAATTTGTCGAATTTTGACACGCTAGAGGTACAATTGGGAAACTTGCAAATTTAATATTATTCGTGTCGGTAATGCAGAATGTGACATTTTCTTCTCTCTACCACCTACCCTTTAAAAAATATGGAGACCCTTTTGGTGCCAGAACTATAAAAGCATTAAATTCCGAACTTTTGTCGTTTCCAAAATATAACAAATCAAATTGACAAACTCACAGTATTCGAAATTGGTACTGGCAAATGTGAAATTCGCTTCCTAGAATTTTGAAACTGCAAAATGCGTGTTTATTTAGGCCTAATGTAAGGTTTAAAACAAAAATTCAATTTGCTAATATATGTCCGCTGTTTATTCGTTAGTTATTAGGGACTAAAATGTGTATGCACTCAAGTTGCTATGTGAATGATCCTACAGTATGTGAATTACAAAGCCAAGCTCCCATTTGCTACTGTATGTCCTCGTGAGCAATGTGCACATAGTGTGACTCAACAGTATGGAAAATATATGGAATTGCATTTGCTGTTGTACGTTTTTTATGCATTGCCTGCGGTAAAGAATAAAAGACAATTACAGAATGCAAGTTGCTACTACCGTAATTATACAGTATGGAAAATTTAAAACCGAAATTGCATTTTGCTGCTGTAGATCTTCGGTAAAAATAACGACAATCAGAGAATGAAATGTGCACATAGCGCAATTCTACAGTATATGAATTCAAAACATAGATTACACAGGGCTTTTCTTGTATCTGAACTTGTTGACCGTCAGGGATTGAATATGTCTATTATTCCGTAGCTGGTACAGCGGCTGTAGGAAAGCAAGGTAATTGTAACAATTACTATATTCACATGAAAGACTCGTATTATTCCAACAATTACACACAAGAAATAATATTAACTTTGTTCTTTGACGACAAGTACATGATTGGTATAATTTAGCCCCTCAGATTATACATCACCGACATGGTGTTGGAGGAGCAATAAAATATAAAATGCCACGCTATTTCCTAAGATTGTATATTTTTTCTTTGGTTTGCTGAGAGTATATTCCAATATTGGTTGTATATAAGTCGGTCGAATTATATTTGAAGAATTATATTTTGGTAATAGAAAATTAGAAACACAAATTTTCACGCTGTTGCAGAACTTCTATCGGTTCCATAATATGGCTGGTCCAAGTATTCGGAGTCGGGGAAGGAGAAATTACTCATGCCTTCCATTGTAACTAAAC
This sequence comes from Lepisma saccharinum, assembly GCA_022664845.1. Classification (NCBI taxonomy): domain Eukaryota; kingdom Metazoa; phylum Arthropoda; class Insecta; order Zygentoma; family Lepismatidae; genus Lepisma; species Lepisma saccharinum. Next base: position 12,919 of record JAGDQP010041653.1, on the reverse strand, counting down.
CTTTCTAGCGCCACGGCCCATCAGTGCTGGTAGTAATTTATAAAATACCTTGAATGCATCTATTGTTTGCACCGTGTAGTGTTGTACAAAATAATGGCGCGTGATACATTTTCCAGCTGTTTAAGTAGAATTCGCCCTTATACAAAGTGTTTGTTGCTTTGAATGGCTAAACATATGTGAGACGTTTCTCGACCCCTGTTTTTAAGAACTTGTTATTTAAGTAACACTTTGAAGGTTCATATTTAGCTATGAAAGAGAAATTTTAGCATGTAGAAAATAGTCTTTCAACGGTAATGTATTGTAGAAAAGACTTTATAGGGTGAAAGGTAACAAAAATGTGAATACGCCACATCCTAAGCAGAAAATTGGTGTTTGTTATTGGGAAGGGAGAAAAGTGACATTGTTTAAGTAAAGAGCTCGTATTTGGTGGAAAGATACATTAGAACATAATTTTGAAGTGTCATTGAAATTCGAATAATGCCATATTGGAGAGAGCATACTTAGAATTTCTTGGGAAGGATCTTGCACACGTGTATAATAAATGACGGTATTTATTAAAAACGTTTGTATTTTACGGTTTGCGACCACATGGAGTACTTGTAGAATGTATTTCAATGAGAAAAGGGGTGGCTCAATTGGTAGAGAGCTCACCTGTGGTGCTAGGCGTCGTCGGATCGATCCCTGCTCATGCCACGTGGGCTTTGTAGTGGACAAACACCGTGTGCGTGGGTTTTCTCGGGGTGCTCAGTTTCTTCACACTTTCTTCATTTCATCAGTTCATCCCATCATCACCAATACGGCCTGAGCCATAGTTGCCTAAAGGACTTAAAAATGAAATTAATTCAATCAAGGAGAAAAGAACGAATTTACACAATCTCGACTACTTCGAAAAACCTTCAGCATAATTTAACATTTGAAATGTAATTTGGTACAAAGACAAGCACTGTTTGAGGTACTTTGAATAAAGCGAAAGCTAGAAAGAACTGAAGGCTACTTGAAAAGCAAACTGACAAAAATGTGGTCTGTAGGAACAGCGTAACTGTTTCGCACCCCCATAATTTTATTTATACAGGATGTTTTCCTTTCTATCCATGACTAAAATACTTTTAAACTGGCTGCAACTCGCTTTTATATTAACATCCTTATGTCTTTCTGGAATTGCTTGTAGGCTAATGACATTACCGCCTTTTTATAGGCTTACTTACGCATTTCCAAAACCAACTTGGTCACTGTTTAAGGAGTAAAGTCTTCAGAGAGTTAGTCGTGACATGTTAGGGTTCATAAAAACAGTCTACCCCTCCACCTCTCACAAGACCATAGAAACAGTCACTTTAGGTAATAATTTGCTAACAAAGCCAATAAATTGCAAAGAGAACTAAATTGTGACTTAGGCTGCTACAAATAAACAATGGAACAACAGCTAAGGTGGTTCTCGAGTGCGTGCTGGCATGTCTTAATAAGTGCTTTTTCATAATATTGCCTTTGACATTGTGTATAGACTTAAGCAAGAATAATTACTCTAAGAAAATTATTTAATATTTATTTTAAAAAAAATGTTTTCTAAAAAAGAGGTTAGATTTTGTTTAACAGAAAAAATTCTAAAAAAATAGTTTTTCTTAAAAAAAATAAAGGATTGGTAATAAAAGTTTATAAAAAAAATTCTTAAAATATTTTTGTAACAATTTTTTTGTGAAAGTAAAACTAGCAACTTATTTTGTGAACCTAAGAAAACATTTTTTTATTTTTTTATTTAATAATTATGTAAAATTGTGAATAGGTTTTGAAATAAAATGCAAATTAGAATACTTGTTAACTTTTATTATAATATTAATAGTATTGTAGAGGAAAAACTATTTAATATAATTTGCCTTTATGTATTATATAATTTGTAATTATTTACAACATTGTTTATAATAGTTGTGTGGAAATGCATTATTGTTTAACAAGTCGTATTACTTTGTTATTACAATATTTTTTGTATAATTTTCAAATATTTTAGTTTGTACATATTTCGCTTATGCGTTATAAAAGTTTCATGTTACTCCCAAAACTAGTTTTATACCTATATATAAATACTAATTCTATTGTATATTCAATTTGGAAAGTAGTGAAAGTTTATGAATATTTTTTCGCCAACAAATTAACCAAACCTTTTTCTTACATTCAAAGTTCGTTATTATTTGTAAATGTAGTGAGAAATGTATGCAGTACATTAATAGAATTAGAGTTGAAATGGCTACATTTGTTCACAAACCAAAACGTTATTAATACGACCACTATTCAAATTAAGGAAATTTCCTTTGCTTAAGTCTATACGCAAAGTGAAAGGGGAATATTGTAAAAGCACTCATTAAGACACTCGAGAATCACCTTTGCAGATAGATGTTGTTCCATTGTTTAATTGTAGCAGCCTAAGTCACAATTTAGTTCTCTTTGCAATTTATTGGCTTTGATAGCAAATTATTACCTAGTGTTACTGTGTCTATGGTCGTGTGAGACGGAGGGCAGACTGTTTTTACGGACCCTAACATGTCACGACTAACTCTCTGAAGACTTTACTTCTTAAACAGTGACCAAGTTAGTTTTGGAAATGCGTAAGTAAGCCTATAAAAAGGCGGTAATGTCATTAGCCTACAAGCAATTCCAGAAAGACATAAGGATGTTAATATAAAAGCGAGTTGCAGCCAGTTTAAAAGTATTTTAGTCATGGATAGAAAGGAAAACATCCTGTATAAATAAAATTATGGGGGTGCGAAACAGTTACGCTGTTCCTACAGACCACATTTTTGTCAGTTTGCTTTTCAAGTAGCCTTCAGTTCTTTCTAGTTTTTCGTTTTATTCAAAGTACTTCAAACATTGCTTGTCTCTGTACCAAATTACATTTCAAATGTTAAATTATGCTGAAGGTTTTTCGAAGTAGTCGAGATTGTGTAAATTCGTTCTTTTCTCCTTGATTGAATTAATTTCATTTTTAAGTCCTTTAGGCAACTATGGCTCAGGCCGTATTGATGATGATGGGATGAATTGGTGGAATGAAGAAAGTGTGAAGAAACTGAGCACCCCGAGAAAATCCACGCACACGGTGTTTGTCCACTACAAAGCTCACGTGGCATGAGCAGGGATCGATCCGACGAACCCTAGCACCACAGGTGAGCGCTTTACCAACTGAGCCACCCCTTTTCTCATTGAAATACATGCTACAAGTACTCCATGTGGCCGCAAAGCGTAAAATAAAACATTTTAAATAAATTCCGTCATTTATTATACACTTGTGCAAGTTCCTTTCCAAGAAAACCTAGGTATGCTCTCTCCAATATGGCATTATTCGAATTTCAATGACACTTCACAATTATGTTCTAATGTATCTTTCCAGCAAATACGAGCTCTTTACTTAAACAATGTCACTTTTCTCCCTTCCCAATAACAAACACCAATTTTCTGCTTACGATGTGGCGTATTCACATTTTTGTTACTTTTTACCATATAAATTATTTTCTACAATACATTACCGTTGAAAGACTATTTTCTACCTGAATTACATGCTAAAATTTCTCTTTCATAGCAATATATGACCCTTTAAAGTGGTACGTTAATAGCAAATTCTCAAAACATGGGGCGAGAAACAAAGTCTTCCGTAAAACCACATATATGAATTGGACTTTGATGGTAGGCAGGACGTGAACATTTTATGGTGATAAGATTGACCTCTAGTAAACGGTTTAGGTATAATTTTTTTTACGGGCGTCTCACTTCGCTTTGTTTTTACGGTCCATGCTCCATCTTTGTGCTTTTAAAACCCATTGTACAAAGATGCCCTAACACGTATGACGCAAAGCCCAAATCGCGTGATTCGGTTGGTAACGTGGTGGACTTCGGATAGTTAATCGGTACCACGCTAGCTCTAACCAAGCTCCAGGCTATCCTTACTGAGGTTTTCTAGGTTATCTTTAGGAGATCAGATAAATGACAGTGAGGTTTCAATTAAGCTTCTGATTATTAGTTCCCTATCCTTTGCTTCGGAATAGCGGTCATTGATGACATCGTCCCTCAGATGTGACGGATTTAGACAAAGTAGCAATATATGTTCAGAAAAGAAAGTTGAAAAGGAAAACATGTATATAAAGAAATATTCAGTACTGAGATAAATTATTTTCCAGTGGACAGTAAAGTAACACTTATAGTTTTTCTCTATTACTCTAGTATTGATCGGGAACAACAACAAGAACAACCAAAAGTAGAAGAAAATATACAAATAGACGGCAATTGTTCCTAATATAAAATTTGATATACTCGCCTCAAAGGAACGAATGCAGTTCTATCCTGTCCATAAAAAGTTCCTTCACATCTGGCTTTATAGATGAAAGTCCTACCCACATTAAGTCTATTGGAGTACTTCGTTATTGTGGATACATAGTTTGCTCAGCCTCACACATTTAAGTACTGACGCAGGAAGTAGAATTCTAATAGTCTTCTGTGTTAAGTTTGAGCATAGTGTCTTGGTATTGCATCATCATTCGATCCTTAGTAATGTATTAAAGACGTACCTTTCTGATGACTCAGATGGCACATCTATCAGGGTGAAACGTATACATGATTCACGCGAAAGTTTCCAAAGTCGTTGTGCTCAACATTTAGAAAGCACTACATGAGGGATTCACTGTTTTGTCCAGGTACTAGATATGTTCTTCGAAAATGTCAAATCCGTGAGTATTTCTTTTCTGCACTTCTAGGACATCCTTCAGTGTTGGAAAGATGTCAAATTTGCGCCTCGACACATAATATTCAGAACGTCAAATTTCGTGTGTATGCATGAAATTTTACAGAGGCTGTGAAAACAGTTGTATCTTTTCCTTGAAGAGCTTCGTTTATTTTTCAGAATATAGACACTAAATATGCAATATCAACCTTATTTCTACATTCACCCTTTATTCAGGAAAACGCGCACTTGAGCTCTTAGTTCAAACAGACGGAACAACGTTTGTCCGCGTGATATACATAGCGATTTTGAAGTTAGTAATAACGGAACGCTTCGCATCTCTTTGCATACAATGTTCAATAGCTTTACTTAAGGTTAGATGTGTTATTAAATTTAGTGTTTTCACTATGTTGTGAAGAAGGGCTTTTTGTAGGCGGCATCTTTCTCATGGCTAGTCCCGGTTAAGAATGCAATGGCTGCTGCTCGTGTTTCTTTCAAAATAATTTAATTCGTGAGTAAGAACCTGCATATGAAGAAACCATTTTTGTCGCAACGCCGGTGTAAATATCAATATATCTGTAACACATAAAATATAACTGAAATCATGTATTCAGCTTCTGTCGCATTAGATAGCAATGCTTCACATGAAGGGGTATCTTCTTCCCATGAATTTTGAAAAATATACCGCAGAAATGCAGGATTACCCCCTGTTCTGTTAAGTTGGGAGATTCGTTCATTTGAAGAGAAACATACTAAAAGTGACACATGGATTAGCAAATTCTTTGGACTTGCTGTGAGATATTAATTCGTCTAGACACTGTGTCGTTCAAAAGCGGAACGAGGGCTACTTTGTTTTGGGCGAATCATCATCTTACATAATCAAGTGAACGACCCATTACTTAATTACTATTCTATGGTTTACGGTACTCGCAAGTTCATCGCTGCAGTAACAAACGTTCTCCATATGATTCTATTCTGAGCTAGATCAAACCAATTTTCATGACAAATAACTACTTCTCGATGATCCCTTCTAATATTGTCCTTCCATTGTCGTATCGGCCTTTCTAACGGTCTCTTTCCCTTCGGATTACCAACCACGGTGGGATAAATATTCATTTCTCCCGATCGGAGCTACATTTCCTGCCCACCTTCCTCGTCGCGATTTCATTGTTCTTATAACATCGCGTGAGTCGTAAAGTCGTGAAGTTCTTCATTATGCAGTCTCTTGCATTACCCAGCCATCTCGCCCGTTTCGTTAATTTCTCAAGAGATTATTTTCAAACACTAATAATTTATGTTCCTCTACTAGGGTCGTACTCCAACTTTCGCAACCGGAAAGTATTAGCGGCAGAATAAAAATACTGTATCTTTTCAGTTTCAAATTTATTGATATTAATCTCGAGGTTAGGATTGTCCGACGCTAAGCGACTTTTTACTTATTCGATTACCTCGTTTTTGCTTGTTATATATGGTACCAAGCATTTAAATTTGTTTGCTCTCTCTATGCTAACTTTCTTGATTTTATGTGTTTATTCCCCGTGTTTCGGCTTGTTGGCATATATTTTGTTTTCGTTATGTTTACCTATCTCATCGCACGCTTCTTCCATGACATCAGTGTTACTTAGTATTGCATCTATATCATCCCCTATTTCATCTACATCATCTGCGTATGCATACAGTTGATTGAAGTCATTCAATATTAGTCTTCTTGTGATCTCTTGTTCTCTCAATCGAATATTCTGAAGCACAGTTGAACGGTAATTGTGACTAGTCGTCACTTTGCTTCAATCCGTTGCGAATCTCGAAACTATCTGACAAATTATTACATATCCGTACTCTGCTTATGGTATCGTTGAGAAACATCCTCACTCGTTAAACATTTTTTTCCGGAATTCCAAAATATATCAGGGTATTGTATAGCTGTCCCTTTTGATAGAGTCTCATCCTTTCTTAAAGTTAATGAATAACTGCTGAACAGTCCCATTGCATTTCCATTCCCTCTCTAAGATTTGGCTCAAAGCGAAAATCTGGGCCAACATGAACCTATTTCTACTAAATCCACATTGATGATCTCCAATTATTTCGTCTACATATACCCATAGGCGAGTTAGGAGGATATTGCTCAGTACTTTGTAATAAGTTGGGAGTAATAAGATTCCGCGATAATTATTACAGTTCGGTTTATCGCCCTGCTTATAAACCAGAACTATTATGGAAGTTTTCCATGCCTTTGCCAGCTCCTTGTTTAAATTATTATAAAAAACATGATTTAATTAGGGTTTCTCCTATTTTCGGGCTTGCCTTGCTTGGGTTATTCGCTAATTGATAGTACAACAGACCTAATTTACATTGTCGTTTGAAGTATAAGATAACTGAACCTGATAATATTTTTAGTTGTTATTAAATATTTGCGTTTCCGAGCAAAATAACTTAGATATTTATTTTTGTACCAGAATGTATGAATTCGAAATCATTTAGCAGGAAACGTGGAGCTATTTGAAAACGTTTTAAAACACATTGGGGGTGTACATTAGCGTCTACAAACCCAAAAGAAAGGAAACGTTCAGTTTGTTATTGACTGAAATGTGCGTTCTGTTTGGAGCAGCACACTGTTTAATGATTTCAGCACGTATTAATTTTTATCACTATAGAACCTTTTGTTTCATTGTTGTCATATTTTGAAAGGGGCTGCAACTCGTTCCGAAAGAGGTGATGCAGAATACGAAATTTATTGATGAGTGTTTCAATGTTCTATGTTTCAACCACCGATCCGTCAAGTCACCACGGTCATAAATTGAAACAACCTAATCCAATTCATTTTTGTGGCAGCAAGATTAAGCCAATGACGGACGAAAAGAGCGTTGAACATTTTGTGTTCAAATTATCCTACGAATTTGCCTACCCGAAACCGAAAAAAAGAAAACATTTAAAACGGGATATCGCGACGCAGCTGTTCACTGTTCACAATATTTCACAAATGGTAATAATTTTCCTTTGCCACTGAAAATACATAGTCTCAAAGTCCTCGAATGTTGACAATGTGTACGTCCAAGAAACTGAATTCCCCAATGAAGAGTTTATTTTGAAAACGGCACATGCCGAGTAGTTTAAATGTTTCACTTTCCGGAAATATATATTTCTCTGGGAGGGCAGGTACTATTATTGTGGAAATGACTTTCCTTTGTAAATAGACAACGCCTCTATATATTTCGCACAATCATAACGTTCGCACGATAGTAGTATTACACAATACACTTTTTACGACTACTCAAAAGTTGACTCTCTCGATATGTGCCACTTTGAAAATAAATTACTCAACGTCAGAGTTCAATAATTTATTTCTAGCGTCAGAGTTCAAGATTTGTCCATAAGGAATTACTTTCTTTAACTATGTATTTACTGCGCTATATATTTAGTCCCATTTGGGCACCTGTCTCTAACCCGAAAGATATACATACTTAGTTTTGTGTTTTACTCATATAATCCTCAGCAGCAGGATCTAAAGTTTGTCAATAGAGTTCTACGTCTAAAGACGCAACTTCAATTTCAAAATTTAATGTGCTCTTTGAACATGTTTGTTTCACGAAGAAATACTATATAAGTTTCAGAGAGGGCCGTGAGCAGGGAAACAAATTTAACTTTTGTCAAGATGTCATTAGAATGTTTTCAGAATCTTCAATTAGTCTACCTTTCAACACTATATAAATCTTCAGTCTGATGGGGGCTGACGAAAATAAACCTCGTAAAATAAACTATATTGTCAACGTTAAGTTTCTGTTCTACTTTATATGTGTTTGTCAAGCTGTGAAAAGTAAACCAAATAAATGTTGGTCAGTAAGTAATTTATCTGATAATATTTTTGCTAAATCTATTGTTCATTTGAAAAATAAAACACAATATTCTACTTCTCGGAGAAATGTAAATTATAAGTATATAACGAGAAACGACATATTCATATAAAAATATTATTCCTTTATTGGAAAACATTAAAAACAATATGGATACATTTAACAGTCTTTAATAAATTTTGTTAGCTTAGTGCAAATTTATAAATGCATTATTTTCTAAAATTTCTGGTATTGCGTTTGAAGCAACAGTAACCTTAGAACTTGTTTAAAATTCATTAAATTTATTAGCTTACAGTTGACTGAGTATGTATATTTATACTGAGTATATACGTATATATCATCATCATCATATTCAGTCATTTCTTTCCACTGCTGGATGAAGGCTTCATCCTTTTCTTTACACATATCACAGTCATCCATGTAGTTCCTAAAAAAAGCTTGATTTCATCTATCCACCTTACATTTGGACATCGTCTTGGTCGTTTCTTTTCTCTAGGAATCCAATGCTGTACATTTGTTGTACGTCTTCCATCTCTTCGCCTAGCTATGTGACCGGCCCATCTCCACTTCATCTTGCTCGCACTCTTCATTATAGCTTCTACCTTTGTTTGAGCGCAAACCCATGTATTTGTCTTTCTGTCTCTCTTAGTTATTCCTAGCATCCATATTTATATTTGTCTTTGTGTGAGTCTCAATCTTTGAGTTGTTTGGGCACTCAATGTCCAAGTTTCACATCCGGACTTCATAACGGGTAAGACACACTGATTATGATCTTTACGCTTGAGACACATTGGTAGTTTGCTTTTGAAAATAAAGTGTAGTCTTCCAAATGAACTCCACGCCATTTTACAACTTCTATTTATCTCATTAGTCAACTTGGTATTCGATGCCTTAAGCTGGTCCAGGTAAACATACTCATCAATTATGCCTATTGTCTCTTCGTTACTCTTGACTTCCTCCTTTGAAGCATGTTGATTGTACATTAGTTTTATATTACTTAAATTCATTTCAAGTCCTATTTTCGAACTCCCATTACACAGCTCTTCCATTCTGATTTGTAGTTCTGCACTCGCAGCAAATAGGATTATCTCATCAGCGAATCGTAGTGATGAAGATATTCGCCATTTATCTTTATTCCAACTTAATCCCAGTTTACATTTTGGAACACACTCTCCAGGACAGCTAAAAATACTTTTGGGAAAATTGAACCTCCTTGCCTAACTCTTTTTCAGCTTTAAATTTTTCACTTTCTTGATGTAGTTGAATAGCAGATGAAGCATTTGAGTAAATATTTTGTAGAAACTTGATTTATACACTTTCTGTGCCTTGGTGTTTAAGGGATTTAAGTACCGCAGCCAAGGAGACCGAATCAAGAGCTTTTTCAAAATCTATAAATCTTCATAGTTTGCATAACATAATTTGCAAACTACATACACAATTTGCTTCTGAAATTTCTTTTCCTAGTTCCTCTCCGGAATAGTACAATTCTCGTTCCAATATTTATATAATTTCTTCCTTATTTCGTGTTACGGTCCCGCCTGGTCTCTTAATTGCAATTATTTGATATTTCACTATCATGCGCTGCTGTTTGGTTTTCTTCAGACTCCTGTTTTCCTCATTTGTATTTCTAACATCATGCTCGTTGTATCTTCGTACATCCTCTATAAGTTTCTTCCTTACGTTGTATTTATTTCTATATACTCAATCCTCTTCATGTAATTTCATCTTCTTTCATTTCCCTTCTTTTCTTCATCAAGAGTTTAGCTTTTCTGAGATATTGTTATTTTTTTTATTTTTGGTGCCTTTTATTTCCTTGACTGTTTCTCGTATTACCTCAGTCAGTATTTTATTTCTGTTCTTGATGTCTTCTTCATCCTCTAACTCATCCTAAGTCGCTGAATCTGTTGCTTATTTCTATCTCGAATGTTTATCTGTGTTTTCCTAGATTTCCAGATCTAAAACCGGCGCTTTTCCTCTGATAAGCTTCTTTTCTATTTAGTTTCAGTTTACGTATGACCATCCTGTGAACACGAAAGATTTTGAAACTGTTCAGAGCAGACATGTCTTGAAGAATTTCCGTGTTATTCAATAAAAATTAGGCTATTTCGTATTTAGTCATATTTGGGTATTTCTATGTCCGCTTCCTCTGGGGCGGTTTCTTGTTGAAATGAACATTCTGTTGGTTTCTGAGAATTCCACCAACTTTTCTTCTATCTTGTTCCTTTGGCAAAATCCAAAGTTTCCCACTTTCGTGTCACTGCTCTACTTAGTTAATACATTCGCATTGAAGCAATTTTGTAAAGCGATTTGCTACTATCCAACATCATCTGTATCTCCTCGTATAGAGGTCTTCGAGACTTGCTCCTCTGCATGTCACGATGTTGGAGCATGTACTTGAATAATCTCCATATTGTATATCTTGTTTATATGTATCACGACTCGTGCGATTCTACGCATATATATAATTGTATATATGTGATTCGCCAGTGCAGGACAGTACCCAGTATCTGGAAGTGGCAAGTTCTCTCGTCTCAAGATAGATAACATGACATTAATGGTATGTGCAGATGAAGGTTTACAGATGGTGGTATTATCAAGGAGATTAAATTACTCACATGTGATAAACACATAGTTGTACATATACTTCAAATTAAATTACGTGAGATAATTTTGTTCTTGTCCTTTAACGCCTTGAGGTATTTTTGGGATAGTAATTATACATTTGTGTCGTTTGTAATTAAGTAGTTCTTTAATATGTGTCACGAGCCTGAAACAATATTTTAAAAAATGTCGAGACTGACTTTTCATAAAACATATTGAGTTCCCAGAACGGACGTGACGATAATTACTTAACAAATTAAAGTGTATTTGATTATTTTTAATTTAAATTTCTAGAAGAAACTCTACGTACACTGAGTAGTTTCACAAGGGTGTACGACACTATAAGAATGAAGAAAAAAGTCACTTTGACAGAAAAATATCGTATTGGCCAATGATGCTGTTTGAAGAATCAATTTACTATTAGGGAAGAGGCTAATGTTTCCTTCCTTAAAATACTCTCAATGATCTTGTAAAGAATCTTGAAACAAAGAATCCCACCTTTATGGTAGCATCAATGTGTAAATTATAAGAAGAACAACAGTAAAGCACTAGAACAGAAACTTGTATGTTATCTACAGATTCTAAACATTTTTTTACAGTATTTAGATTGTCAAAGTTGCTCTCATAAAGAATGTGTGGGAAGTGTCAAGAATTTACATTCATATGTTGTTTATGCTAATAATTAGAAAATCACCTTTCGTACAATTAAAGAGATTGGAAAGTAAAAGACACTCTGAATGTGTTAGAAGTAGGTTATTAATATAAGTTTACATCATTTAAATTTAGCTTATTAGACTGCTTATTTTAAGTGATCATCATATCCATAAAACAACTGCCTTCCCCTTTTTTTGAGAAAATATAATTTGTTTATATTTTACATTGCTATCATATATTAGTTTGTCTGGTAATGGGTAGATATTTGTGCAACTTGAAGGAAAGAGGTGTAACTAAATGTACAACGTATCCCAAAAGGTACTGTACAACTTCAAGGTGAAATGACTAAACATGCAATCAACATGGAGTAACAAAGTAAGTTCCATGTGATGCACAAACCCCAACAAAGTTTTGTTCTTGCAGGTAATGGTAACATCCTTGTTTTAGGTTGGCAGCAGCAATTGATTTTGAAAAATCGAGCCTGCACAGGTAAAGGGGTAGAATGTGACTTGGTTTATTCGAGTGTAGTGAAGGTTCAGAATGCGATACGAGAAAGAACCACTCTCTTAACCATCCAGAACAAAACGATACAGAAACTTCACTGCGACAGGCAATGTGGAATTGAAACAGGCAGAGCAAGAACAACTGAAGAAGTTACGAAAATTATTTGACAGGTTTTGTTCAGTCTTCGCCTTCGCACTATAGTTTACAGGGAACTCCACAAGCACCAGCAGTTGTTTCCATACCGATTGCAATTGTTACAGCAGATAAAACCAGATGAGAGGCCAAAATGCGCAAACTTGGTCTGTGCAGCCTCCATTTTTTTTACATTCAGTTGCTCTTGCCACGTGGAAAGACAAGGATGTTATTCATTACCTCAAAGAACAAAACGTTTTGAGATGGTGCATAAAATACAACTTAATTTGTTACACTACATACGTTCCAAGTCTAGTTATTTGACCTTGAAATTGTACAGTACCTTTTGGAACACCCAGTATTTTACCGACTATAAACATAAATTTAATATTTACATCCTTTTCTTTACTTATGTATTTGTCTATTTATCCTTTTACTTAGGGTAGTTTCATAATTTTCCGCTCAAGAATTTTTTGAATACAAT
>JAGDQP010041652.1:0-16822 GCA_022664845.1 Lepisma saccharinum | reverse complement strand
AAAATCACTCATCTAAAAGATACGCATTGCAAATGATGATTTGAGGTGAATACTAAAACTTTCCTTCACCGAAACTCGTTTAATTATTATAGATTCGTCGCAATTACCCATCCTATGAATTACGGCCTATCCTTTTCTCTTATAGATTGTACTTTATCGCTAGATGGCAGAACACATTTCACAAATTTTAATTTTCGTCCTTCAAAGCAAAAGCTATAGATTTAAAAACTGGCTGAAGAAATTAACCACCATATGTTGTTACATTAACTTTTTTTTTGCAAAAGCCTATTCTGTATTGTTAGTATATTTACACTGATCATTTGATAACAGCACTTATTTAGGGTAAAGTTACATTGCGCAATAAATAGTTACGCTAATCAGAAAGGCTTAAAGTACATAATTGCAAACAGTGTTTCGGTTGAATAATATTTGGATTTCGAGTAATTGAAGAGTCTTTCACACTTAATCTGTTCTTAAATTAGATATTATAATATATAGTTGGAGGCGTTATAAAACTTTAGAGATATTACAGCTCTTACGATTCATGTAGATAGTTTTGTCTAAAATGTATGTGCTTAGTTCAATGCCGGATCTAGGGGGCAAGCGCCTAGGCAACACCTTTAGGGGACGTCAAACATCCTAAAATAAAATAGCTCCTGAAGCAAAAGGAAGAAAAATTTCCTATTAAATTTAAATTCACCTAAACGTGTTCAAAATTGCAATACTGACGCACACACTAAGACATTTTTATGTTAATTTTAATGACTTTTTTTTTAGAATTTTCAAAGTTGATCTAGATAGTGAAACTCATTTCTTATAATGCAACAGAATTATATCACAACTCCTTGAACACCTTAAAGAAGTCCCAGGGCGATTATAAAACATTTTGAGCCATTTACGAAAATAAATACCCTTCTAAAATGTAAGCAATAATGATAATATTGCGTTGGTCTTTCTTTCCATTCTTGTATTTTTATGGAAACAAACTAGGGTGTAGTATGTCAAGGGACCTACATATATTTCGTATCTTGTAGCCCCATATCAATGAGAATCCATATTTCGATTATATAGATCTTTAATTTTGATTATCAAATGATGAGGTTAAATCCATTAAAATTATTGCAAATTTGTCCTATCATGAAAATGTTGAATAAAGTCGTATGTTTGAAGATCCTGGTAAACAACTCAGAGAAATAAATTTGTATCACATGTTGATATTCTTTTTCCAGTTGCACTATTTTCGGAATCCTTTACACCAGTTACTGCGCACGGAATTTCAACTTTGGGGATGTAAAATCACAATTTGGAGGGTGTAAGTGCAGGTTGCAGAGTATCTCTCGATTTTTGAACGTAAAATAATCTTAAAGTTGAGATGTTCACGAGAACGTTTGGCTGCAAGCCCCACAGGGTGGCTCTGGCGGATTCACAGGTTTATACAATTGTAGCACTATCGTTTGGTATTTGCTGAACATATAGACCATGTAGAAAAGGAATCGTATTAAACATACTTTAATTTGTGCATACTTTCCTTTGTTCAGCAATCAGATTAGGCTCTTATTTAGAGAAATTTGCATTCCGACTATTAAATTCAGTAGTAATGTTAGTACAATTAATTGTTTGAAAAGAGTGGCTGCCCCCGATAAATTAATTCAAATGTGCTTACTTTTATTCAATTATTAATAAACCCAGTCTAATATTGTGATAGCAACACTGTATTTTCAGAGCGTTGGATCCCATATTTAGTTACCTGATGGTTTAGATTAGTATACTTATGACATATGTACGTATTTCCATCACTAATTGATATCTGTAATAATGAATGGATATCTGTCTGCGTTACACCCCTCACAAAATTCATAGGGAGCTGTTGCTAGCTTATTATTAGAGTTTTTGTTTATGTATACTATATTTTCTTAACAATTAGGGGTTCTCTGGCATACATCTGCTGTTATTATTGGGTACGGCTTTGCAGGTATTGCTGATATCGTAATGTAAACCTTCTTTTACTTTTTCTGAGTAACAGGCTTGTTTAACATTAAATACGACAATTTGTATTAGTGATAGCTTGATATTCATGATATTATATACGTATTGGCATATTTGTTCTGATTTAATGTAATTGCATCTGTTTTTGATAACACATACCTGTGGTCAAATAGCTGTACCAAAACTGCAATGTGAACCATATAGTGCATTTTTCTGTTATTATTGTTTTATTCATTCTCCCATTACTGCGTCCATGGGGAGAATATCACTGCAGTTTGTTTACGAGTAATGCTATACTAGCTGGATACTACGTATTAAATTGCGCTTTTTGCTAATTATATTTTCCTTTGTTAATTTGTCAGGCTTTTCAAGCAAAGGAAACGAAAAGCCGGAACATTTGTCTAATTGTTGTTCATTTTTTCGTAGCAGATTTGCTTTTAAAGAGACTTCCCCAAGTCTACGAATCGCCATTTCTTTCACCTGCTGCTTTTTCATTTCTTTGCTCGAATGATGTCATTAATTTATTTTGAGAGGTGAGGAAAAGGGGCATTTCAAGTTTAATCAAAAGATTTCATCCATTGATGAAGCGCTGCTTTTCTGTTTTGTTTAATTTTGTTTTTATTACAATTTTCCTGTGTTATTAACACTTGTAGATAATTGACAAAACGTTGGAAATGGAAGTTTGTGTCCGCACATCATTGCGTCTGTGTTTGAGAATTAACATGCTTGAAAACCGAATCATAGAGAAACACAAACAGCATTGAATTTAGATCTAATTTAGCTGACGTGTGTGTGACATATTCTGACACTGGATCTAGAAAGAGGAGAGATAGGACAAAAACACTGAAAATTATAAGCGCAAATCTGTCACAAAACATTGAAAAACAAAATGGATGGTCGAAGATATATGATCAACCTAAATGATACGTTATGAGAGCAGATTTTCACGAACAGAATTACGACTTGGCGGGCGAGAGGGTGGGATAGAAAAGTCCAAGAAGGAGATGGTAATTCCCGCAAAGATAGCCGCATAGAGTAG
Source organism: Lepisma saccharinum (assembly GCA_022664845.1). NCBI lineage: Eukaryota > Metazoa > Arthropoda > Insecta > Zygentoma > Lepismatidae > Lepisma > Lepisma saccharinum. Next base: position 13,797 of record JAGDQP010041652.1, on the reverse strand, counting down.
GTTTCACAAGTCCTGTCAGGTCGCAATGGAGACGTATATCGGTGCGTGTCATTTGTTTTGAGCTGACAACAGACATTAATTTTCAGGCGCTTTCCAGTGGAAAGGTACTTTAAATTGCCAAAGACGAATAGAAGGAAATACATTACGATCAGGTAAAAATAAATTCCTCTTGGTTTTCGTTTCAAAAATAGAAAGGATCACAGAGCTGAGATGAGTTTAAGTAAGTGGGGAAAGGATTGTCATTTCAGCTTAACGATAATTGAGATAGGAGGCATCCAACATTGATCAGTTTGACAGAAAAAATAACATTGTTCTAGGTGGCTGAAACTCGATATATAACTTCCTTATAACGACCGATGGGTACAATTCACCTACGGGAAATCCCAACTACAATGGTGTTATTTTTATATATCTCTAGTCGTTTCGAGATATGACAGTTATAAGTTTCAAATTTTGAAAAAAATCACGATTTGTGCAATTCTAAATGTATAGGTTTTCAAGGATGGTAAGAACGAAAATGGTGACATTGTGAACATATCATTAACAATGTTCGAGATAAGAAGGTTCAAATTTCTAAGTTATGCCAGACAAATCAACATTGTCCCAAAGGGCTGAAAGGTATGGTATCCATTACCCATGGATAGAGGTGTAGTCCAAATAGTCAATTACTTCCGACTAAGGCATTCGAAATGAGCTTGGAAGCACTCTATTACCCTACCCTTAAAGTAATTCTTTGGGTGAAACTTTTCTTCAATATCTTAACAATGATTGCGAAGAAACGATTGAATATCCGGTGCGGTTTTCACTTGGCTGTACCACTGTCATTCCTAAATGTATACAACATTATCCTTACTTGTTTTACCCAGAAACGCCTCTCTTGCCACGGTTTCGGCAAAGCGACTATTTAGACTATGGCCTTTTTATTATAGGGAAATTCCTGAGTTGTATTATACAATGTTGTCCACGATACTAACAACCATAATATTCATATGCTGTTCGAGTATGTTTATCATACCCTTCTAATTTGAAATTTTTAAACCGGGCCTCACCGAGCCTCACCTTGTTTAAACGGGGCGTTCATAGCTTTGCAACTTAAGAATACGTGTATATTCCATATACCGCAGCCACAGTTTAGCCTGCTTTCTTTAATTTGTACAGTGAAGAAATCCATGTAGCGGGATAATTGAGATGGTCTTTTCTGTGAGGTGCTGTGCTCTAACGTTCTATGACCAGCAGTGTAACCGCACCAATTCGTAGTACAATTCAACATTGCAATGCTATGTGGGCATACAGAACACTTGACACGACATACCGTGATAACAAGTTTCGACCACAACGGAAGTAACTTGGTATCAGCAAAATAACAATTATCTTTCAAATCCACCTATTCCAGAACCTGATGTACCAATAATTATGTGCATGTATACAAAATGGCGGAGCAGATCCATCTACTGCAGAAAGTACGTACAAACAGATCTACGGTGACATTGAATGCTGTATATATCACGAGAACGCGGACGCGAAAGAAATCTATCATATACGCCTTTTGTTTCAGGTAACCTGGACGGTGCTGTCCTCTAACGTTCTATGGCCACAGTGTAACTGCAGCAATTCGTAGTACAATTCAGAATTGCAATGCTATGTGGGCATACAGAACATTTCGCACCACATACCGTGATAACAAGTTTCGACCACAACGGAAGTAACCAGGTATCAGCAAAATAACAATTACCTTTCAAATTCATCAAGCCCTGAACTTGACGTACCAATAATTATGTGCAGAGGGGGGCAAGAGTAAGATGGTTTTGTCACATACGAATACCTTTTCAGGATAAGATTACATTCGCACAGTCTAAAACAGTTTGTTAACAAACAACAAACGGTTTTAACAATAACCCAACATGTTACAAGCAAACGCTCGGCAACGCACTTAGGTTCAGGCATTCGTTTTTTTAAATATTTTTTTCGGCAAAAGACAAACCGCAAACAATAGAAATTAATTACAAATATACCAGTTTTTTAACACTGAATTGGTATCATGTTTTATCCATTGCATCATCTTTCACAATCCTGACTTGGCACCATTTGTTAACAAATATTGGTACCAACTTTACTACTAGTAGAATAGTTGGATGAGGAACATGTGTTACAGAGAAACCGATTCCACTCAACCATCCGTTAGTTTCAAGGCCACGAACGTAACGCAAGGCAAACAAATGTGTTCTTTTTTAAAATCTGATCGTTATTACTGAAAGGTGTCTTTGTTGAAAAGTGGTTCATTTGTAATTCATTGTTATTGTTTGCTGTTTGTCTTCAAAGCAGAGGAAACTGAGTCCGACATGTTAGCACTATATCTCCTATATTACTTTTGGAATGATGAAATGGCTGTGTTACAAGGCTGTGCAACTGCCCAGGACATTCTTGATTTTGGGTATCACGGATTCTTCGGGAGTGTGGAAAGTAAAGAACTGGCCTGGAGTAAATATTGCGAGTCTTTACCCAATTATGACTGTTTCATTTCACAGGATGCTGGCTATCGATTTCTATGGGTTCCAAACATGTTCGAGTGTTATTGGCATGCAACAAGATAGTGATGACGTGTATAGTGAGATAGATATTGATACTACCAATGACCATGTGTGTGACTATGCCCCGGATAGTGATACTAATATTGACGAGATACAGTGGATGCAACAGTATAATATGTGTATGATGTATGGTGTGGGCGTGGCCCTCAATTTGACATTATATCCGAAAAACAAAAATATAGCCTGATTTCACTCTACGTGGAAGTGAAATAACCTAATTTTCCTCAGGTCTGTTATATCCACTATCCGTGTCCCTGAAGAGTTTGTAACCAATTTGTTTCAGTTTCCTATGGATACTTTATAGGGATTTGGAACCAGCATCGAAAATAAAATTTCGTATTGAGAGTTCCAAATGTACTGTAGGAAAGCCAGTATTCATACCATTCGAATGACCATTCATACCATTCGACTCTCTTACGGTGGAGAGTATGCTCCGGAAAATCTAAAATATACTAAACTCAAACGAGGGATTCCTGTTAGGTGATAATATCACCATTAGGGTTGATATTACAGTTCCTTGTAGTTGAAGGGCGTGGTCGTAATTTTAAGTATCTGCCCTATGCAGATAATTCGCAAAACAGTATTATTCATGTCCAAAAACTTCTAAATTGCCTTCCCCTAGCACTGGTATTGGGGCGAAGTAAGGCCGATAAAAATTACAATATAAGTGCATATATAACTACAATATAACTGCATAGAGTACATCGTGACAAATGGTATGCTGATGCAATAGAACTGTGTTATTATGTGGGGGTTGATGTATGTAGTGCTAATGTCGGCAGTTTAGATGACATAGACATGCTCCGAAGGTACTTTGGAAATAAGTATCTAGTTATTGTTTATGGTCGTGTGGTCAAAACGAGGCAGTATGTGAAAATGTATGTTGGTCCATCGACTACGAAGAAAAACTTTATTCCTTTCGAAGATAATCGTTACGATATCCTAGATGGTATTGCGCCCTTTTTAGAGCTTGAGGTTAATGTGATTATTGCCTCAATTCCTACACAGATCACCGATTATATACATGTCCGTATATTTGTAGACAATGTGTGACGTATCATCCTGATATCGAAAGTACCGACCAACCAAAACGCTATTCTAACAAGTGTAATCGTACTTTTGATACTCAAATATGTTTTGCCAGACACGAAACAAAGGCGAAACGTATATTTTATGTGATTATGCCTAGGTATGTAGTCTGTGTGTTGTAAAACTAGGTTGGCGTAGAACTAGGTTGGCGTAAAACTAGGTTGGCGTAGTAGAATCTCAAAACGTGTTTGCGGTGAACATATCTGTAGAGGTGTGCTGAGCAGGTAGCTGAGACCCATATACCAAGTGTGTAAATAAGAAACCAGAATTTGTGTATAGACGGTATTAACTGTCACTGCGGTTACCGTAAAACTGCATCCTTGGCGCCACTTGCTTGTTTTGACTGCTGATAACGATTTGCAGCTTACAAGTTTCATCTCATAATGTAGTGTTAAATAGCGTTGAACATGGCGCAATATGTACCTAAAAACTACGATTGCGGACAGCATGGATTTTTTGTTACCATTTGAAGAAAACTGCTGCAGAATCGCATTGCATGCTTGTAGAAGCTTACGGTGCTAATGCTCTTGGTAAGTTACAGTGCTATGCGTGGTTTACAAAATTTAAAAGTGCCGATTTTGACGTGAGAAACGAAAAACGTGGAAGACCACCGAAAAAGTTTGCAGACAGCGAATTGCAAGCTTTCTTGGATGAGGATGACGCTGAAACGCAAGAACAACTTGCGGGTGAAATAAATGTGACACGAGAAGCAGTTTCCATACGTTTAAAAGCGATGGGCAAAGTTCAGAAGGTGTGAAAATGGGTTCCACGTGCATTGACTGAACAACAGCAGGAAAAAAGAAAACCCACTTGCAAAATTCTGCTCGGTAGGTACAAAAGAAAATCATTTCTCCATTGAATTGTGACTTTTGACGAAAAGTGGATCTATTTCGAGAATCCTATGCGTAAAAGATCATGTTTAACTCCAGGAGACCCGGCGACATCGACTGCAAGACCAAATCGCTATGGACGGAAAACAATGCTTTGTGTTTTGTGGTTTAGAAGGAAGTGATCTATTATGAATTGCTGAAACCTGGTGAAACCGTTATTATTCTACGTTATCGACTACAAATGATCTATCTGCATCAAGCTTTGCGTGAAAAACTACCAGAATATGACCAAAGACAACATCAAGTGATTGTGCTTCACGATAATGCACCCTCCCACACAGCAAAACCGTACAAGGAAACGATTGCGACGTTTCGCTGGGAAATCCATGCGCATGAGGCTTACTCACCAGACTTGGCACCTTCCGATTTTCAGTTATTTACATTCATGGGACACGCACTTGCTGACCAGCGCTTCACTACTTACGAAAATGTACGAAAATAGCTTGATGACTGGTTTGCAGCACAAGAGGCACAGTTTTTTGGTCTTGCATCCACACATGGCAGAAATGTATCTTTAGTGATGGCCAATACTTTGAATAAAATAGTTCTTAACATTGTCATCCAATCACTGTGTCTTTTCTGTACATAAATTACGGTTTCATATTTACGCAAATGGTATGTTTACCTCAAACAAGAGCATTCTAAACGTGTAGAAGATTTGTTATATGTTGTCTACGATATTGATACTATATGATTTAGTGCCAGCGACAAGCTTGAGCATGAATTAGTGCCTAATTTAATTTGTGACACACTGATGGTATCAATACAAATATTTTCAAGATTATACGTATAGATGTACTGTTTGTGGTAATGCTGACGGCATTCGAGACTGCTTTTCTCGACCCTTTCATTACCCATATTCTTTCTCACGCTTCCAAATTCACCCCAGTGGTGGCTCTAGCACATAACGCTCATGGATTCGGTATTTTTTTTCCCCAGGAAATACTAGAAACGCAGCAACTTGTTCCGGAATTAAGTACTCGTGGTCACAATAGTGTACAAAAATATAATATTATATTCAGAGACCCGTTCCTGTTTATGGGGGTTCGCCTAGCAGACGTACCAAAAACGCTAGTTCTAGAAGAATCACTTTCGAAGGGTGTTTTCCACATCTTTTCAATACCCCACGCAATTAAAAATTTGTTGGTTTATATCCTTACTTGGACTATTACGATATAGGGAGCAAATCCGAATTGGATGCAAAGGCTATAGTTATATGGCATAAGGAATGTGAATGAAGTAAATTGACATTCGATTTTCAGCGTGAACTGTTACAGTATTACCGAAAAGACGTACGTATCCCAACTCTAAAACTCATTCGGGTTTCTAATTTTATACAAAGAAAACGGGCGGGCTTCAATGTATTTGCATACTTCCACCATTTCTGAACGTGCCATTATTTGTTACATTTCATAGTATCTCAAAGAAAAGGCCATCTCAATTATCCCGCTATAAGGATTTATTCACTGCACAAATCAAAGAAAGCAGGCTAAACTGTGGTTGCGGTATATGGAATATACACCTACTCTTGAGTTGGAAAGCTATGAACCTGTGAGGCTCAGTTTAAACATTTCAAACTAGAAGGGTATGATAAACATACTCGAACAGCATATGAATATTATGGCTGTTAGTATCGTGGACAACATTCTCTATCACAACTCAGGAATTTTCCTATAGATAAAAGTCCATATTCTAAATAGTCGCTATGCCGGAAAACCGCACCGGAAATTCAATCGTTTCTTCGAGATCATTGTTCCGATATTGAAGAAATGTTACGTACGAAGAATGTATATAAGTTTATTCGAACAGAGTAAGCAGTTAAATATATTCTGTACTCCAGAAAAGAGGAACATAAAATAAAAGTTTTGAAACTATGCGCACTTTATTTGCTTTTGTAATATCACCCTTGGCTGTTCTGAAAATATTATTTCCTTCCGAAAATAAATAATTGCCAAAGTTATTTTTAACTAGAATTGTTTGAAGAGTTTTTAAAGGAGATTCCTTTAAATGAAAGGATCTTCTCACACGATCACGGTATTTTTGGAAGCTCTCGAAGGAACGTAATTCAGATCATTCAAGTCATAAGACTACATATTCACAGCCTTTACTATGTATTTAACAGTATTATACTTAAATGCAGCCTGTCGGAGGGGACCCCGAAATTGGTTATTGGTTAGTAACTTCTGTAATTTTCTGAGTTACAAGTTGAAACTTTGTGACATATGAAATATGTCCTTTCCGTATATAGCCCCGTAAACTCTTCTCTCTCCGTCAAATGGGAGGGCAACAATGTGACCGTGCCCGAAGAAACCGACCTTATATCGAATATCAACGTTTTCAGTAAAACACATTTAAATTTTGACTATACTTTTTTCGTTTACAAATCGAGTTTATCCCAAAGCACATACGTGTTTTAAACGTTGATAAAACCGTTTAATAACCACATTTTCAACGGTTATTCAACCAGAAAATGGAGGATCGACGTTTCTGGTTGAATAAACCGTGGAAATCGTGGACGTTTGAAACACGTCTATGTTATTGGTGTATTAAGTTAAAAGAGACGTTTTGACGATATAACTTTGACAACCATGTACACAGTCGATTGTTGTGTAAAATTGGTAAATTTTGTAGATTCACCACTGATAGATAACTTAGTTTGGTTCGGAAACAAATCGAAACATTTTTCTTAAATTAATTTCTGTAATAGTAGTACTAAAAATAAATTATTTTTCATTGAGTCATCCTCTGGATACACACCACTCAGAAAGAGAACTAGGAATATATAATTTTACCCTATATGCATACAAGACAGATTTTTTTAGTTGTAAGACTATTTACAATAGTCAGAATCATGGGGTCCAGATTGGACCCCCTTCTCCTTTGGTGTTTAAAAGTGAAAATTTACCATTGGTATCCGACTGTTAAAAAACATGATTCCTTATTGACTCTTATGTATTATCTTGAAATAACGTGTCACGGCGCACTCCTGGTACAGGTAGCCCAACAAATAGAACACAACTTGAGTACCTCGGGGTGTTCACGTTGCATTAAATTATTTTAAACAATAATGTGGCACATGTAAACTTTTTGGAAGTTTATTTTCATGCTCCATTTATGTGTAATTAATTAGTTTGGTGTAGATTGAAGAATTTATGTAATTCAGAGGTAGAGCTATTTTATTACTTTGGAGAGCTATTCAAGATAAGAGATAAAGCAATTTGGTAGTTCTTCTGGAGTTCCTAAGGATATAACATAATAAAGGCATCCTTTCTGAAAAAACAACAATAACATTTTACAACTGGCCATCTCGGGCTCCTGACCTTAATCCTTGAAAATACCTAAAGAGAAGTCTGGTTAGAAATTGCGTGAGGACATACCTCATTATTTCTAGTTCTGAATTAATTCGAGGAGCGATATATTTTTAATAAATTTTATTTACCAAATATAAATTAGAACGAACTTCGTTAGGCAAAGTTCTCAATCAAATTTAGCGAATTCGTAAAGGGGGAGTTACAGCAGTGATCTTTTCTGGCGTTACATACAATAATAAGATTCACAAATACTAATTAATTTACAATAACCAATTTGGAAAATACTCAGTCTCTCACACTATAACTTACATTAATAACAAGAGTAAAGATTAGAAGGATCCTTTCTAAGGGAGAGATAGAGAGAGGGAGAGAGAGAGAGGGAGGGAGGGAAGTATATTTATACAAGAGTAATCATATCATCTCACATAGACAAAGTCATCTTAAGAATCAGTAATCTCTTAGCAATAGTTTCCATTGTCATTTTTCTTGACAAGCAAGTCGCTATGTCCCGAATAACCTGTGATCAAAAATACCTTTACTGTTGCAATTATTCCGTACTACAACTTCACTCTATTCCTTCCCGTATCGTTAACACAATTAATATAACTACTTCTAAAATTTTCAATCTCAAAAATAGACAATTTCAAACTAGTGCTATTTGTTTATGAAAAGTTCAAATGAAACATAATTTCTGCAGAGATTCTGAATTAATTTAAGTAAGCAAATACTAATATTCCATATTAATCTCGGTATGGCGGGTTATAGGAAAATACGATTCTAAATATGCTGAGTCTACTAGGTAAATTGAAATAGATCTGACCTTATTCGTAGCAACGACTTTCGTCTTCAAAACACAAACTGGAATAAAAGATAAATATGAATAGCATTTTATGTAATTTCTGATTAACGTAGTTTCCTATGGATATTGCGACGTTACGTTAACTTTGTGTTATCTTCAGAGAATTAGCGATTACGCAAATTGTTTGCTTCAAAGCAAATAACGTCTTTGATTTTTTTGGGAAAACAGGGAATTTTGCTGTTAGAAATTAAGGATAGAAGAGTCCATATTTCCTGTTGATCAGATCTGAAACGATATCATTCTGGAGCCACATGAGTTTCGTGGTTTCCCAAATTCCGTTGTTACAACAACAATGTATACCCATTTCCTTTACTAATTGCCAAAATAGCGTTACAATCAATACCAAAAAATCATGTTGAGTGGCATGAGTTCTTTATACATGCACTTCATTTTCAAGCAAGAAATAACATTCGTTTCCGTTGTCTCATATCGTTTCTTGCAAACGCGGTTTATGAACCATAGACCGTTATCATTCCATAATATGGAAAACAGGTTGGGATTCTGAATAAGTTATAAAGGGGAAAAATATAGAAGGAATATATTAAATATTCTGAAAGCAGATTATTTAATTTATCTGCCACAATAACAATAAATTACTGTTGATATTGATGTGCTACACCTTTAATTAATTGAAACCATTAAAACTTATCCTCTTCCTTTTCTAATGTTGTTTTGCTATCACTTTATATTGATGTAACACCACTGCACAGAAATAACAATAATGTCGCCAGGAGCCAAAATACACACGCAACACATCTGACTACACTCTAGCTCCAAACACTTTCTACACCCGAGACGAGCCGTGCAGAAATGTCTTCCAGATTTAAGATTATCTGGGAAGGGGATTCCAGATCCTTGTGATTGCTTCTAAAAGACAGTCAAGCTGTACGAGGGAGAAAATACCGATAAGGCGACACCTCCAATCGTTTTAATTAGGTCGTCGGTTCATACTCTGAAGTACCAGCTGGTTCACATTAGCGATAGTCAAAGAAAGAGACGAAAATCTGTATTTGGGAATGATTTCCTACGATGATACGTATAACAATTCATGTGTGACTCAAATTGCATCTTTAATCACTTCGGAGTACTTATTACAGTGTGGCAAAAGACTATGTCTTACCTTTACTTTAGTAGGGACCACACATGCAGTCTGGAATCGCAATTCCTGAAATAAAAACGACGAACACAACGAACGGCGGTCAAAATCTAACCTAAATGTCGTGTCATTATCGATCGCAAATGCAAATAATCTCTTCACACATATCACTTAATGGAGTCACTTCATATATCATAACACTGTATCTGCAGAATTCAATATATAGTTCTTTTCCCAATATTTCACATCACAGCTGAGGAAAGAATCTTACCACTGGCCTACAGATTTGTGAACCAAACCTAATCTAATTAAAACGCATCTCTCAAAACGCTAAGATAACCGAAATAGAGAAATAAATTAGTATCAATTGCTTTCAAAATTCACTTTATTATGAATAACGTAGTTAAATTTAGATTAATATCATAGTAAACGTTAATTAAATCACTGCACAACACAAATAATATCTCACACTGTATATGGCTACTCAACTAACACCTTACATAAGACCTAGTTAACTGAGAAGTTATATAGACTATGTACTTTGAGAAGAAACACAAATTGTTTGAGGAAAAATTCAATTTATTTCAAAAATTTAAAAAAAATCAATTTATTTTTTAGATTTTAAACTATATTCACTTTCGGAGGTAATAATTTCGTTAAGAACAGAATAAAGCTTGTGCTGTCGAAATCACACAAATTCGTATTTTCTATCTTTTACACATTATGAATTAATTAAGTGAAAACGAAAGTTAGTTTCGTAGATAAAAATGTTCATAATTTCTATAATAATTAATACTTTTTACTTAGATTTTCACGATATAATGTAAAAACATTGGTATTTAACTTGGAAAAGGTTTTACCACAATATTTCATACAGAATTGGGTTATTATACAAAACATACATTGACGAAAGGAATCAGTTTGCCTTAAAGAAGGTGTGACGCATTTCGGCTCCTGCAGAATTAACATTATTATATTCTAAACTCCTAAATTCCAGAATTTACGTCCTGATTCTGGACAAAATCAATGTTACAAGTCGGTAATGTTGCCTAGTCTAGGCATTTGTTTCTCAGTGTGTCGTTAAAAATGAAAACGACACAACAAAAGGTTTGAATGCTGGATTATTCTGACTTGCACCACACTAGTTTAGGGTTAAGAATGAATATATTTGGAACCACCAAAATGTAAAACATTAATCTAAAAATTATGGTTTAGGGTTTAAATGTAGTGCGGTAGTTTCCAAGGGCCCCGATCCTGGGGGGATGCCCCACCCATGTTGAAGTAAGCTCGTAACGGGAGACACACATGATAAGGTTAAGTCGATTCTACTATTTGTACAGTACATGATAATTCGTTTTCCTCTTGTCCTAAGTTTATCTTTATTTGACAAATACATTTCATTGATAAATCCTTTCCCGAAACTCTATGCTACAGTACTTATATAAATTACATCACGTATATCACCCCTCTTCTGGCTAAAGGAGTTAATTCGTACATTTTTGTGTTGTTTCTGGAGTTTCGTTTATAAAATTGATAAATTACATTTAGTAATATAAAGAAAAAATAGGAATGAAATTTAAAAAAATGAGAACGTCATTTTCTGTTGTTCAAGGATCATTAATCGTGATTTTGTCATATAAAAACATACTTTAAAAAACAAAACATAGAAGACAAATAAGAATAACCCACACAGAAGTAGAAGTAGGCTTGCATTAGGAAATATATCCTTGAAACAGCTGTATGGATGCAATTATTGTTTACCGTTAATACTATAATTTTGAGTTTCTAATACAATATATGGATATGGAAACTATATACAGCGGGTAAAAAGTATTTGCACAAGTTCAAAAAAAGACTGTATCACACGTAAAACATGGTCCAGTTCGAAATCTCTTACCCTTTTATGATAATGTTGATGCCTTAGATAGAATACGTTACTATAGCAATAACTACCACTCGTTTACCGTTGGGTACATCATAAAGAAAGATAAAACAGAGCAATTACTGCGGAATAGAATGCGTTCTGGCCAATCAAGAAAACTAACTGCCCGGAATGAAACCTACATTCTTCATTCTGTGAACAAGACTCAAATCATTAGTGCTGAAAATGTTGATACTTAACTCACCTCGAATATGTAAGTTAATGTTATACCACAAACAATCCAAAATTTATTGAAACAAACTTGGACAGAAAATATGTGTATGCAGGGTACGAATACTGGCCACTCCATTATTAATTACACAACCCCAAATCATAACAGCCCCTGCAACATTTTTACCAGTTGAAGCAATGTTCTGCTTTCTGAAAGCTTCATTCTTCTTTCTCCACACATCCTGATATCCATCACTACAATACAAGTTTATCTTGTTAGTCTCATCCTAGAAAAAAAACTTATTCCAAAATTCCAGGCACTCATATTGATATTTCTTGGAAAATTAGAACTTCTTCTTTCTGCTTTCATCTAATAAGTGTGTTTTGTTTCTGGCGACACATCTTCTGAATCCCATTTGTTTTCGTTTTGATTTCTTGTACACATCTGCACATCTGTAACATTAACCTGCATATCCTAGGCAAGTGAAGTAGCCAAACCTTTAGAACTAATTCTTTGAGTTTTGTTCACAGAGTAAATAGTGTAGGTTTCATTCCAGGCTGTTAGTTTCCTTGGTTGATCAGAACGGATCCCCAATAATTGCTCTGCTTTATGTTGTTTAATAATGTATCCAACGGTAGATTATGGCTATCCAACAAGCTTGTCTATGTCTCAGTACTTTTTACCCTCCAGCTCGTAATTTGAAATTGATGTGAGTAGTTCCAATGTTGTTCAACTCAATTTGTTCCCATACAGCATCTTTATGCCTGACACGGTGTGCATTGCTTCAATACACCACGCAGAGAGCTCTTATACACAAAAGGATACTAAGAACTATTCTTTCGAGAGTAGTGTGGGGGTTATCCAAATAAATTTTATTTGCTACGAATTTTAGTAGTTGTCACTGTTTCGTTGCCTTTACCTTACAGGTGTATGGAGTAGTAGTTATTTCTTTAGCATTCTATCTAACGTATCCAAAATATCATAAAAGGCCAATAGATTTCGAAATAGTCCACGTTTTGCGTGTGATAAGTCTCCTTTTCCAGTTCGTTGAACTTGTCCAAATATTTTTTCTCACTTTAGGTGAGACAGAAGCTTCTTTAAGCATGACTGTAGAGTTCAGGAACCGAGAATTAAAAGAAGAAAAACAATATTTGTCCAATAAAGCAATAGCAAGGCGGAAGGGTGAGCCGGAGACAAAGGGAACCACATTTGGGAAAGCTGAGTAACGCCTCCGCATAGATTAACATTAGTATATGTTATTTCCTAAGTTTATTTTCTAGTGACAGCAGAAAACTTGTTCTTATTAGCTAGAACATAATATACTTTAGTGAACTTTCTTTAACGTTATACACACATTGTTAAATTCTTTAATATCAGGGCCTGGGGAAGTCTTCATAATGACTATATAATATACTATTATATGCATTTTTTTAATATAGAATATTTAGTCAAATCTGAATGGATTTATAGGCCCTTATCTTACCTATTTGTAGGCCTTCTTAGGCCCTTATCTGGCAACCAAACACATATTTGAATGTGTCCCAACAAAGTTACATAGAAATTGGCGCCGTTGGTAAATTCCATGCCACCATTATCAGTTTTCTTGTATAGAGGGAAAACCATATTCATAAAATGTTTCGAAAACAATTCCTTTCTACGCGCATATCACATTTGACAACATTTGAGCAGCAAGTTTGGTTTTACGGAAACTTTATTCAACATTGGTTAGGTAGCACTGATTTTCTTGAGTGACATGACTTCACCAGTGCTGTACAGTGAGCTTTATACTTAGCAATACTGGAGTGGTCGATCAATGGAAGAAATTGGGCACCATAGCAAACATTCGTTCGTTCGCTTCCAATTTAATCCAT
>JAGDQP010041651.1:0-13270 GCA_022664845.1 Lepisma saccharinum | reverse complement strand
ACTGGGTTATGATACTGTTAAACCAAAACTTGAAAACATACGTTCAGTGGCGGTTGGTTCTGCAGAGCAAAGGAGCAATGAACCCTCAAGTAAAAGTCAAATATTATTATAATCCTCAAATCATCTTATCTTTATTTCAAATACACTACTTTTATGTGAAGTTATCCCTGCGAGTTAGACTGCGAGGTGTACTCACGACCTCTTCTTGTGGAGTAATTATTTCAGTCTCCTTCCCCGTGTTTCATTTGTTTTTATCTCAGTCACAGTGCACTTTCCTATGCTCAGTGTCACTAAATAAGAACTGGCAATAAGAAATTTAAAAATAGTTAATATTCCTATTTTGTTATATTCATTGGGATCAAATTGACATTGTGGAATAGTAAGCATATGAATCTCCTTTTGACTGCATTCCTCTTGAGACAAACTTTCCTAAAATGCATTCTCTAGTCACAACTTCGAATGTGATTTGCCAAACCATCACTGTTTACGCCATTATTTCTCGAGATATTACGTTATTTGTGACGATATCGTGCTAAATTTGGAAGGCTGTAGCTCGCAAACTATTTTATTTTTGTTTTTTGAAATTTCTTGAAAGGCACTTTTTAATTATGAGTAAAATTTGGAAGGCTGAAGCTCCGAAACTATGCATTTTTCGAAATTTCTTAAAGGAACTTTTTAATTATGAGTAAAATTTGGAAGGCTGAAGCTCCGAAACTATGCATTTTTCTAAATTTCTTGAAAGGCACTTTTTAATTATGAGTAAAATTTGGAAGGCTGAATCTCCGAAACTATGCATTTTTCTAAATTTCTTGAAAGGGTCTTTTTAATAAGTCAAATTTGGAAGGCTGAAGTTCAGAAATTATGCATATTTTCGAAATTTCTTAATAAATACTTGTGTAAGTAATCATGTCTCAAAGTCTGTCGGTGCATTTCGTTATCGCCGTGTTATGTGAAAGAGAGGTCACTTACAAAGGATTTTGCCAGGAATTTCAGTTTGGAAAAGTGTAAAACCTACATTGGGAGGGTAGAAGAAAAGTTTTGTAAGATTTCTGTCGATTCTTAACAATAAAAATTTTAAAGTTGGGGATGTGAAGTTGAGACTTTGGGGAGGTGACACCGAAGATTCTCGCGGAATCCGTGTTCATGTTACTAAGACTTTCATCAGAAACAGTCTGTTTTCTCTCCTCTCAGTTTGAAGACGGCTCCGTTATTTGCAAGCCTTTTCGTGGTCTTTTACCTGAGCTTCACCCCATGAACCCCTGACTTCATTGTTACGTAGAGACTTCCATACCAGTTGATACGGTTGGTGATATTCAGTGAAGCCTTTTTACAATGGATTTCCTTAGTCATGCCTGACTCATAAACTAGGACTTGACCGACTTCCTTCTCCTAGACCCGAAGATGCCTCAAGTCAATAATTTCCCAAGATGCCTCAAGTCAATTGTCCCGAACAGAGCTGAAACGAGTCACCGGATCATTCGGGTGAAGTTTCAGACTGGATCATCGGGTCTACGCTTCGGATCCGGCCTAACTCAATGACCGGATGTAGACCCGGTAATCCGGAGTAGAGAACAGAGTTTTTGATTATTTCCTTGCGTTTGAACAGAGTTTCTTTTACGGGTGACCAGGACCGGAAATGTTACCCCCCAGAGCACGAAATTCTCAGTTAAATATGTTACCCAGACCAGGTCAAGTTTCAGACCGGGTCACCTTCGCACTTGTCACGTCGGATCACCAAAAGGGATCCGGTTTCTGCTCTGGTCCCAAATTGTGACTCATTCTGCATGGTATTTATTTCTATTTTATCTGTTAATAAACCTCTTTCATAGATTACAAAAGGAGGTCCAACAACCGCAGTAGTACAAGGATGATTGCCTGTAAGTGTCCGCTTTTTTAACATGTTGTTCAATCAAACTGTAAATAAAATTTACAGTGTTCTCAATGTTTTAAATAATCTCTGAGTCGCTGGTGAAAGTCGTTACATTACTTGGTAAATGTACGAGAGTTATAATCTGCTTCCACATTCAATAGTCAATACTCGTACCTCGAGAGTTGTTTGTTACCTGCAGCGTGTGAAAAAAGAAAATCCTGAGTTGAAATGGAATTTAATGTGACATGAAGAGGATATAGACCTTCTTTGACAGGTGGCCTGGCATGACGTACAGCCGAAGTATGCATCTTCCTTCCTTCTCTGTTCCCTCCACCCGTTTTTTGCATCTATTCATCCCATTCTGTTTCTCTCCAACAACCAACCCCCCAACCCACCCCCATCACTTCACTCTCTACTGAACACTTATTTTGCAACGAAACGAGCGTCGGATGTTCGCATCCTTGGAATTGAATGGCACGTGACATATATTGATTGTGAAGCACATCAGAGGAGATTTTTTCTCTTGATATCATTTGCGTCTTATAAACCGATGACGGCAGCGTAAGGGCTACTTCCCACTCTCCGTCCTTTACATCTCCATGTAATGAAATCTACATCTAGGCCAGATATTGACATTTTCATCTTAACTATGTCTATAAATAAGTTTCTCTAAAATTGAAGTCGTAAAACAAAACTCTCTTTTAACAAAAATACAATCTTAGGACAAAATATCTCGAATATGAACTCATATCTAAAGCAAAATATTACTTAGAATTTTTAAACTAGCAAACTATTCTCGAAACAGGAATATAAAATCTGAATAAAATCACTACAACCAAATAAATAATTATAAATAAAAAATATGCATATTCCAGAGTAGAATTCGTGTAGAAAACTTCTACGATATAATAGCACTTTATGAATTATTATTAGTTCACCAGTAATATTTTTTTATACGGATGCAAACATCAATCATGCAGGATGAGAAAGTTCACACAGTGAAAAACATTTTCTTAAAATTGAGATTTAAATTCCTATCTTTGCATCGAGAAAATTTTCCTTAGAAATGAGAAATCAGTAAGCACTCTCATATTAGAAACAAGAATCACTGTTTCTTTTAGACATGCTTTCGGGGGGCTTTACCCCCGGAGAGTTTCAACCACTCCCCCCAAATAGTCTCAACACTTGTATTACATATCAACATCATCAGCTGTTTTCTATCCACTGCTGGATGAAGGCCTCTCCCCTTTTCTTTCCACATATCGCGGTCTGTTGCTATCCTCATCCATGAATCTCCTGAAAAAATGCTCGAATTCATCTACCCATCTTGCATTTGGACGTCGTCTCGGTCGTTTCTTTTCTCTAGGAATCCAATGTAATACATTTGTCGTTCCATCTCTTCGTCTAGCTATGTGACCGGCCCATCTCCACTTTGTTTTCTTCGCAGTCTTAATCACATCCTCTACCTTCGTTTGTGCGTGAATTCATCCATTTGTCTTCCTGTACACAGTAAAAAAGGTTTCTTAAAATTGAGAAAACTATACTTACCTTGCGCCGAGAAAAAAATCTTAGAAACGAGAGATCAGCACATTCTCAGTTAATTGAAAATGAGAACATGCAAGATTTTAGGTATAAGTTCATCCAAACTGACATCTCCCTCATTTTAAGTTAAATGAGAATGATAACCTCTCATTTCTAACAAAAAAAATTATCGGTAAACAGATAGGAACTATCTCGATTTTAAGAAATTGTTTTGTTTTTTAATGTGCACTAGACATGGCTAAGGTTTTATTCAGTGTATTACTTCCCTATTTCTGAATAATTTTTAGTTTGCATAACTGCTACATTTTTAGGAACGCTAGAGATGACGATGTACCATAAACATTAAAAAGTAAAATCGTTAAATTTAAGTATGATTATTTTTTAGTGAAGAGCATGGGATCGATTTTCCTACGGTAGGAAAACCTTGTTAGACATGGAGTTGGTGGACGTGGGTGCTGGCGTTTCAAAGGTCCACGTCCCCTGAGCACATCGGTGATGTCAGAAATCGGGTCCGGTCTCCGAGCCCCCAAAAATGAGGTCCCGAAATTTTGGGATCGGGACCCTTCTATTCGCCTATTGGAGTTGTTGGCCAATTACTCCTAACGCCTGACTGTTCCGCAACCCACTAGAGCCTACTGATTCCCGGGATTCCATACTGAATCAGGATAAATTACACATCAAAGAGCATGGAGCCCCGAAGGCCCAGAAATAGGATCCGGAAGTTTTGGGCTCTGATGAAGCCAAGTAGTTAGTTGGCGAAACTGTTAGAAGTTTTAAGTTTTTAATTAAAGCGTATTGCTTTGCTCAGCAATTATTTTATTTTTTAAATATTTGATGGTTATTTATATATTTCCAACTGCTAGTCTCTTTTTTATATAGCTAAATTGATGGTTTTATCTCGCATAATCAGGTATTGAGTTTAAGCCACAGGAAAGGTTTGTGACACATTCCAAAACTTCGGGGCCCGATTTATGACATCACCGCTGTACTCAGGGGACCCGCACCTTTCAAACGCCACCACCCGCGTCCAACAACTCCATGTCTAAAACGGATTCCCTATCGTAGAAGAATCGGCTCCATGCTCTTTATTTTATTGTGTAATTTATCCTGATTCAGTATGGAATCCCGAGAAGCAGTAGGCTCTGGCGGGTTGCGGAACAGTCAGGCGTTAGAAGCAATTGAACAACAACTCCAATAGGCGAATAGAAGGGACTGAAACCCAATATTTCGGGACCCCAATTCTGGGGCCTTGGGTCCCGGATCCGCTTTCTGACATCACTGCTGTGATCAGGGGACCTGGACCTTTTAAACGCCACCACCCGCGTGCAACAACTCCATGTTTAGTAGGCGAATAGAAGGGACCCGAGCCCAAAATTTTGGAGTCCCATTTCTGAGGCCTCGAGGCCAGGACCCGCTTTCTGACATTACCGTTGTGCTCAGAGGACGTGATTCTTTCAAACGCCACCACCCGCGTCCAACAACTCCATGTTTAATAGGCGAATAGAAGGGACCGAAGCCCAAAACTTTGGGACCCCATTTCTGGGGCCCGGGCCTCATGTCTGACATCACCGCTGTGCTCAGGAGACCCGGACCTTTCAAACACCACCACCCGCGTCCACCAAATCCATGTCTAAAACGGTTTCCCAACGTAGGAGGATTTTAATGGAATATTATCCATGCTCTTTGCCTTATATTATTTGACATTTAAATAATTTTTTTTTCAATGTTATTTCCTTAAGGTCTAAGATATTGTGACTATGTTATCAATGTGTAAATACAAAAGAGTTGCTGTAATATTATTTTCTTACACTTTAAAGGGTCTGTTTGAATGAGTCATATAACGCCATCTTAAGAGCATGTCTGATGTAGTTAGTGTGGTAGTTAGAATTCCAAAACAGCTTGTGTGAAAACGTTGCTTAAGTCCCCTACGTACCAGCAGTCTGATATAAAGATTGGTGTACAATAAAGGCGGGAAAAATACGAAAAAATCGTTACATGGTGGCGTTATTAGGAACATAAGTTTCTAATACTGCCAACCTCGTCGTTGAATGGAAACTTGTCCTTATACTTTGCATTAACATACACAATTGGAAATGTTTCTCTTATAAATTAAAGCGACGAAGACAAGAACAATGCTCAGACACTTATCTGACTACAAATATGCCTATATGTACCACACATTTAGTGTGAAATTCATGCAGTTACTGTATGTTTTTTTTAATAATAACTCACGCTATAAGAGAAATTAAGAAACGCTATCTTATTTAATCTGGAAACTACAAAAAATGGATATACATGTGTAAATTACAAAGATATACATTATCCTAAGATATTAAGATACCGGTATTTGCAGTGGCGTTATTGGGGTACACGCAGATGATAACATTACAACCTCATTTTCTTATATATTACAAAACTTTCGGTATTTTCTTGTGCTTGCGGAACAACAAGATATTCGACTCTTGTGATATAAATATGGCTTTCAGCGATTATGACTCACAATCGATGTGAAATTAAGAAAAACGTACGCACGTGAATCGACCTTCTTGTCGAGACCACAGGTCCAAGTGTGCTTCATGGCAGCAGCTCTCCTATGATCACTAGCGCAGTTAGTTTCTTGGAATCCTGCTAGAGGGCATCTGCCTACTTATTCGTACTTATGAATTTCTGCCACCTGTTCACGTTTCCAAAATACCGGGCGGTGGCGTTAAAGGTCTAGGTGGCGTTATTTGGCTCACCTACCTTATAATTCGAAATCATTTAACTACTGCGGGATTTTTAATATCCCCGTTTTTCAACTAGAAGCACATCCTTCCGTTGAAAAGAGAATGTATTACGACGTTCCGATTTCTAAAAAAAAAAAGGAATTTATCCAAGTTCAAACATAAAATGGACTTCGGCGTTGATCTTCTTAATAAATGAAATTTTTACATGTACTAGTCAAAGAAACAGATATATGGTTATGAGTTAATAGCTAAGGGTGATGAATCACGTTGTCATTCCGTTACAAAATTATTTTAGGCTCAAGCTCTCGCTAAAATTAAATTCATATTCGGTCACGCAAAGTACGTGTTTCTAGCCCACAGAAAAAAAAATGAACAATTTTGTTTACATCAGTTCCTCTTAAAAGAGAATGTTTAATCGTTCCTTTTTAAAAGGGACCTGAATTCGTTTATGTCTATTCAAAAGGAACTCGTTCCAACGAAAAGTTCCTCGAAAATGAATTCGTTCTGCAGGAAAATGTTCGGATGAAATCTGTCCTTCCCAAGTTTGTTTGTCGTCATAGTAATCACCTTTGATTTTATAGGAGATCATTACAAGACGATGTAGGAAATGAATCAGCGATGATTGTTCAACCAAGGAACGGAAACATCAAATCAAATCATTGAAATCTGTAACTCTGAAAAAGCACAAGTTATTTGAAAGGTCATCAAACTCCAAATGGGATCTTTCGGAATTGCAGCATGTTAGATGTCAGGCTAAGCTCTGAAATGAAAGATTAAAATCTCTTTGATAATACATTTATCGAATGAGTCATAACATTTCTTCTTTTTTAAAAGAAAGCTGATTTCTTTATGTTTACTAAATTAGCATACGACAGCACGAAATGATTGTGTTTTTATTTTGACGCTATCAGTTCTAAGCATGCGAAGTTTACTGAGAAAACAATATAAATTCCTTCTGAAAATCCTTCTGCGCACGATACAGATAATATAATTTTATCTATTCATAATGCATTAATAGTAGATTCTTCTAAATGCAGCTCAAAATAAAATATTAGTCGATATGTACTTGGTTTTCGTGAATTAAAAATAAGGAGTCCTGAAGCCAAGGGATAGAAGTGACATTGACGAAAAAAAAAAGTTTGAGGTAATCTTTTATATATAACCCGATATATGTGACATGAAACTGTCATATTTTGTACGAAGAAACCTTGGACCTTAATGTATCCGTGTACAAACTATGACAATTTTGTGTGACATATTTCGGGTTATATATACAAGATTACCTCGATTTTTTTTTCATTCGTTATCACTTGTATCTCTTTGCTTCTGAAGGCGTCAAATATACTTTAGGTATCATCGAAATCTTTTTTGTTCGTCTGTCTTGGTCTATTTGAACAGTAAATAAGACAATATTCTAAATAAGGGTTCGAACACACGCAAACTAGATTTTCCACAGCAAATCAAACCCAGGACATGTATAAAAGTCTTTTACCCCAGATACTTTCAAATATTGCCTTACATATAATTAGAGTAAGAGTTACCTACTCAATGTGTTCATATACACTGCAGGGAAAAAACTACACTTCTTGTACATTCAGATCGAAAGAAAATATTACATGGATTCACTTTTTACGTCCGATAAATTGAACAGTATGAAAAAAGAAGCAATATTTACGAGTAATATAGATTTAAATAAGAACCGAAATGTTCCATGTGTTGTAATGTTCAGGTATGTTAATTCAATGTTGCGAATTTTACACTCTCGGACTTCGATTAAAGTTTTCATATGCCATTTTCTTTGAATCCAAGTGTATATCTTTCTGAAACATAAGCCAACTTTGATCACTTGTTGCATAAGCTTTTGTTTCCACTTTTTCAACACGTTCTTTGCACAATATTGCGTATAGCTATTTTCTCATTGTTTGGTTTAACAGAGAGGTTCAGTCGAAGCCTGTCACGTTTGAGGGGTGATATCTATCAGCTATTGCTCTTTGGTGTTTAGAAATAGGGAGGGTTGTCTTGGAACCATATTGCCATTCGCCTGATGAAGCTGAGGTCACTCTTGAAAAATCTCAATCAGTCGCCTGCAGGTTTTTATCCTTTCTTGCCTCCTCAGTGTCATTTCGAAGTCGGTGATCGTAACCACCGGCCTGCAGGGTCTTGGTGAATAAATATTGTCTCAATAAAAAGTTATAGTGACGTAACAATGATGTAAATTCCTGATCTTGATGTCGATAATATATTGCTTTGACCACGTAAATTAGGTAGAAAGCGGATTTGTAATGCCACAGTTATTCTAAGATTTGTCGAATTAAAATTCTTGCCGGTAGATGACTCCAGAAATATTCCCTGCGTTCTACATGATAAATGTAATAGACAACTCTTGATAGTCATGGCTGAGTATAAAGAAAGTGTCACGAAGTTTGCGTTGTCACGAATTTACCAAACTTCATTCTACTAATGAGGTTCGATTAAAAATGAGTGAACCGGGTAAACAGACTCTCTACAAGAAATGTTTTAAAAATTAATTGTGAAGAATAAAGTACGCAATAAGCTTTCAGAAATTAATAAAAATACATGTACAGATTAATTATTGTGTACACGTACGCAATAAACACGTGTACACTTCATATACATATTATTTAATTTTCTTAGCATGAAACTGAGATCTCATTTCATGATGTAAACATATCACGTAAAATAGTACTTTTAGGGTTCAGTAGCAAATGCAGTAGCGCTGTCCATCTGTCTGTCAACAACTTTCAACTCATAACTACTAGGTCGAGAAAGGTGGTTAAGATGTTGTTGGATAGGTCTCGGCAAGACGATTCAACCCCGTATGATTCACCCAAATCGCAGGGGCGGCTCTCGAGTTTCAGGGCGAGATTTTCCAACTTTGGAACTACTAGCGATAGGAAGATGGTTGAGGTGTCGTTAGATAGTTCTTGTTGAAATAAGTTAAACCGGTATAAACTATACACGTTACAGGAGCGGTTCCGGAGATTGGGGGAGTGGTTCCTTTTTAACTTAGCAGCTTTTGTAGCTACGAAGATGGTTGAAGTGTCGGTGGAAAGGTCCCGGCGTAATTTTTCCAACGAAACATTGATCATCCACATAGGATGCCCGCTGCTGAAGCTTGAAAGCAGTACGTGAGCACAATCTCCTCACTAGGCTCCGCCTTACTTGATCATCAAAGTCTTTGTACTTTTTTTTTACAGTTAAGTTAATAAGGATTACAAGGTAGTCGCTCTGATTCACTTGGTAGAGAGCTCACCGCTTGGGCGTGGGGTCGGTGCGTGGGTTTTCTTGAGATACTCCCTTTTAATCCCACTTTCTTCATTCCATCAATCCCTCCCATCATCCATACGGCCTGAGCCACAATTGCCTAGAGGCCTTAAAATAAATTCAAAATAAAAATTACATAACGTCGTATTAAACAAAAGATTAGCTTCGAATTTCTTTCACCTTTACGTAATTGTGTGCATAGAATTTTCCTTTTACCAACTGCAAAGCATTGCTTCGCATAAAAAATATTGTCTGCATGCTTCTTTAATCACCTTATGTTGCCTAAAAAGAAGAAAGAAAGGAAAAGAAAGAAAATGGAAGAGCAGACAAAATAAAAGGTGTAATCATTATGCTTTTGTTTTCTATTGTGCTGACCTCTATGTAGTGGCTATTTTAATTTTGAAGAAAAAATACCTGCAACGTTTGTGAACTAACCCCTAGAATTTTACGCTGTGGTGGATCCATAGCTGCGCACATACATACCACATGGTTTCATGCGGACTGTGTTGGAACGAGATATATGCATCAAAAAACTCGGAAATAAAAGTTGAAAAAAGAATTATGTGGCTTCTCCTCCAGGGACTAATTTTTATTTTTTTTTTCTTTCGTATTCATTTCTCTCTTTTTTTTTCTCCAGCTTTTAGCTTTCAAAGTTAAACAGAAATACCTCTTTTTCTGGAATAGAAGTGACGACATATTTGAACTCTTAGAGCTGAACGAGAAACTGAACTTACAATTCCTTCCAATTCATCTTTCTTTAATTCAAAAACTCAAAACAAAACGTATTATTAATACATTATCCACACGGAAAGAAATTAGTTTTAACTAAGTCAAGATTTTGCTAGGTTGATGACCAAAAGGGTTGCCCATAACCTACTGGTTGTTTACCACAACCCTTTCGAGACATGAAAGTACCTAATTCTGTAGGTAAATGGTAACCCATTGAAAAGGTTTAACAGAAATCAGGGTAAAAACAACCAATTGGTGGGTAGTCAGTTACCTTCACGATTGGTACAAGAAGGAATAAACTAACAACACGGTTAATTTAAACAACATGATTAACCCACTGCTCGGTTATGCTAACTGTTTAATGTGCAGGTAAATTTAACCTTCTGAGAATTAGTTATTTTTTAACCTTGATGAGGGTTAGCTGAACCGAGTCTCATCTATACGAGATGGCGGTCTGAAGGGCTTCCACATGGAAGTTTTGTACCAACGCCAAAACATTAAGGTAAAGCTTAGGAGGTAATCTAGCAACCCTAAATCTAGGAATGTAGTGCAATATAAATTATTATTAATATTCTATTGATGAGAAAGTGTAATATGCAACATTGAGATTCATATAATGAATATCACAGTAGCGCAACTTGTGAAATATACGCATTATCGATTGTAAACTTTAAGTGTTCGGTGGTGTAGTCGTTAGCGCTTCGGATTACAACGCATGAGGTCCCCGGTTCGATCCCAGCCCGCCGCGCATTTTTTCTTTTGTCCAAAGATAACTATAATAAGCTACATATAGTGTAAATCATAACAATAACTTGCTTCCAGACGATTTTACCACAATTTTTTTTTACAAATTTTCGTTGGGATGGGTTAAAATAACTAAATACAGTTGTTTATCATAACCCTTTAAAATAACCTACGTGGAGGGTTAAATCAACCCACTGGATCTAACCTTTTTAGCTGGGTTGCGGTAACCTTGTACTTATTAGGCTCTATATTTACCAACTCACTCTGTTGCATTAACCCATTTTTGGGTTGATAGTAACCTTTTATTTCTTTCCGTGCATATACTTTAAATAATTCACTTTTCGTCACTCTTCTATAATATTGTGTTAATTTTGAACGCAGAAAGTGTGCACAACATTTGTAACAGCAAAATTCATCATATATAATCATTAATCGTATAGATTCATTACATCTTTCCGATGGTAAATTTAAAACAATTCTTGTGCATCTTTTATATTTCTCTTGAACACTTTTTTATATTTTGAACATAACATCAGGCTTATTCACTTCACATCAAATTTCTTTAATATCATGCGGAAAAACTTATAGATTTTGTGAGTGCTCGGCACCTCATTAGGCTAAAGCAATAGGCCATCATTAGACGACCTGTGTTCTATCCTGGATCTTGCCAACTTGTTAATTCTTTCCTCGATTACCAGAATCGCTTACTACTACACTCTTATTTGTAATGACCTCTGTGTTCACAACTTTGCACATTTATAGCGTACTATTTCTGCGTTGTCGTACTTCATCGATTATATTAACAGAAATACAAGTTAATTGACACGGTCTTCCACGGAGAATAACTTAATCACTGTTCATAAAATTTTCAGCTAAAAAATCATAGGGTATCTGGGGGGAAGTTCGCCACCAAACTGGTATTTATTTTATTTCTTCTAAGCGAACTAGGGGAGAAGGACCAAATTTTTACTGTACATAAAGTAGTCATTGTAGATTATGAAGAATATAGAATAAACACTGTGTTACTTATACTTATGCCGTAATATTAAAAATACGAAAATGAGGAAATGTGGCGAAATTCCCATCACATGCTGGGAAAATCGCCATGTACTCTATATATCATGTTACCGTCACTTTGAATGTATGTATGCACAAAAGTAGTTGCCAAAGACTCATAGAACAAAGCGTAAAAGAACCAGAATTACCATAGAAGATAAAAAACTACTTAAAAATACAGTACAAGCATGTATAAGTACCATGCTTCAAAGGATACAATTGGAACATTATTACAAAGTTAAGCGGGACGCTCTTTTAATCAGATTCTGAATCGGAAGCAAGTGAGTCACCATTATCGCACATAGTGCACAAACCACACCGTTTTATTGAATCTTTGTCGCAGTCCTCATGAAACCAAAGTTGGCAAATTAAGCATTACACCAATCAACTTTTTTACCTTTGGGATTCAAGTAATCATCTCCACAGTCACCACAAAATGTTGACTTGATCCGTTTAGTTTTCCCCACTTTCTTCTTGATTCCACTACATTCTGGTTGCTGAGAAGAAGCCACTGCACTCTGGTTTCTGTCTTGATATTGTTCACTCCCTGCTGTTGTAGACCTACTGTTGTTATCATCGGAGTCCAGTTTCCCCACACCTTGCTTGTTACTGGATTTTATCGCCGTAAAAATGTTCTTCCAAGTTAAAAGAACAGCAGACGAATTTATGGACTTCCGTGCCGTAGGTGCTTTTCTGTCGATGTTCGGTGTTGACATCAAGTCGTGAAATGACACAGAGCTATCGTTGATCCTGTTTGGTGATACGTCTGGAGAATTTGAAGAGTCTGTCAATGAAGAACTTTGATTGGTTATTGGCTGTGAATCGGAACGTTCAGATATTGAGCTTGGTGCAAATGCATGTTCTGGTATTGCGTCTGGATTATAAAGATATATACCCGTAGCCCGGAAACCTGCTACTGCCAAAAAAAAAAAAAAGGATTTGTTTTCAGTAAATAAATCTGTTCGTAGTTGTCACCAAATGGACCTAAAATAGGAAATAAACATTAATTAGTTATCTGTTCTTTGATTCCTCTTCTTATTGGGCACATTTTAAAAAAAAAAGAAAGACGTAGGTAAACTGTGTCATCCGGAAGTATTTAGGATTATCACACTGCAGTGTCTACCACTATTTTGTTCGTATGCATTGCGAACAACTTGTGTGAACAGATCGTCTGTACGAAGGGCAATGCGCCACATTGTACGTTACTCTAGCGAACTTACCTGCAAATGCATAGTCGAAAGAAACCAACTCTTGTTTACTTGTACATGCATGCTTTCCAAAGCAAATCTTTTCACAACATTATTACAGTTTACGGTTA
>JAGDQP010041650.1:0-16822 GCA_022664845.1 Lepisma saccharinum | reverse complement strand
GTTTAAATTTCGTGCGCCGAACATGTTAAAAATTCGTTAGATATTTCATATTTGTTTTAACAAAACCGGGGCGATTTTAATATGTATTTTGGAATATTCTGTTCCTTTGAAAATACTTGAACATTTCTTATTTTGAGAACAAATTCATAATTTTAATCTACTTCAGTATTATAGGTACTGTTCCGTTTCTTTCAGGTTTATTGCTCCTTCTGTATGCTGAAGGTACCATTATCATATTATTACAATGATAATAGTAATATATCCGCTGGGGTTTAGTGGTTCTGACTACGAACTTCTGGTCAACACTGGGGAGGTACGCTGGCAATCGTCCTGACTAATATTTTCCAGTTTTTACAGATACACCAGGTGAATGTCGGATGGTGCATAGAATATGATCCTGTTCGTTACCTTTCCCATGCTTACTCTCTTTTAAATGCTGGATTGAATTGAATTGGATTTTTTAAGCCCCTTTGGCATCTTTCGCTCAGATCGGGATGGGTTAGGAAAAGGGTGAAGATATTGGTCAGGACTTTTCGTAAGGCACCATCCCGGCATTCGGCTGGTGAAACAGACAAACACTAGGAAACCTCGGTCAGAATAGTCGGCCATGGAATTCGATCCCACGTGCCTACCTACTGCCGCTTCTAAGTCCGTTAAATGTTGGAAAATAGATAAAATTCATCATAGTTTAGACAATGGATTCAGTCAGGATTTTCAGCTTGAGGGGTTGTAAAATCAAAATGGGAGGGGTTGTAATTGGGGTTTTTAAGTTTCTATCGTTTTTGACCGTAAAAAAATTAAAGTTGAGTGTGCTCTCCAGGATTTGGGGTCTGGCGGAATCACTGCTTTCCATATGGATGTCACTCGCATAATAATGTTAATAATAATAATTACACCTTTGTTGTAAAATGTCCATCGTTAATATTAATGTTCATCTTCATTCCTCATCACGAAAAACTTCCATTGTGTCGGTTGGCAAGTATTGTAGGTGTTTGATTCCGCTGTTGCCACATGTCCCACTTTTTCGGACTTCGAAATTTTCAGTCGCGCAAATGAGTTTTGGAGAACTGTACATACACTCTCATTACTGACGAACATGACGTCAAGAAACTACAATTTCAAATGTTTCCTTTAAAGACTAGCAAACAATACTTTCCATAGAATGTTCACCGCCTTTCCAGAATTAAATCCCGCGCCTGGAGAGTTGTATTTTAAGGCAGGTCCGTAGCCAGACGAACAGTAGAAAAAACTCCGCGCCTTATCATATTCATGACCGTACATTTATTAGTGTAAATAAGGTGTTTAATATATCATAACTCGTGACCCGTTTAGCTTTTGGCTTTCGATGGGCATGTTTTATGGAACAGTGTGGGATCTTCATTATGTAGTTTAGAGTTTTAAATCAATACCTAAGGGAGATAAACAGGGCAAAAATAGTGATCTGAATTACATAGGCCCTCAGACCAAGAATACTTCACTGTGAAACTTTAAGATTATTTATAAACTGATGGTATTCATTTCTATTTATGATCAATGATTCTTGCGCAAGGTGAACCGATGGCCAATTCTTATTTCTTTGCATAGGATAGAAATGATAAAGCATCTTTTCTGCGGATCAATTTTCATAGAGCTGATTAAAATATTGACTAAATATTCTATATTGAACATTATCATAAGGAACTAAAATTCAGACTCTAGGAAAATTTAAAAAATGGATGATTTCGAAGTATGGATATGGAGGATAATGGAAAATCAACATGAACACAACATGTGTAATAACGAAGTGCTGAAGAGAGTACTGAAGAGACAATAAATATTAAAGGTAATAAAGAACAAAAAGTAACAGGTTAGGACATAGGCAGCGCAAAATTGTAGGCTAAAGGATGCAGTTACCGATCCGCTATAGTTCAGTGGTAGATTGTTAGCGTAGCATTCGGAAGGTCGTGGGTTCGATTTCAGCGGCCGACCGTCCTGACAGATTTTTCCCAGTTACACCAAGCAAATGCCGGGATGGCACCTTCAACATAGGACCTGGCCGACACCTTCTCAAATCCTTTCCCCTCCCTGTTTCGGTCTGAGCCTTAGATACCTAAAGGCCATAAATAAAGTTCAAATTAAAAAATGCAATTGAATAGACGGTTGTAGTGAGAATAAGAAGAGGGAGGAGACGAATACAACTCCTTCATAGTATTAAGGAAGATGAATGGTGCAAAAAGACGAAAGGAAAAGCATTAAATTTAGGTGAATAGAGAGCATTTCATGTCCCACTTTCGACATAGTACTAATTATAATGATGATGATTTAATATATCAGTGAGATTCATTTGCGACTGCTTCTGATATCATTACAAGCACCACCATTAAATAATAATAATTTCCATAATTTCAGCTTTATACCGCCTTGAAACGTTTGGGTAAACTATTGGTTGTTTACAATAATATGCGGGATGTTAGCTACAAAATAGGCTCTGGCCGATTACCTTTCAACATCCTGAGATACCTAAAGGCCATAAATATTTCTAGAAAAGAATGAAGCCATGCATATTTTTGAAAGTATCATTCTTTACAGAGATGCTAATAATGTGATATTTGATGACCGAAATCAGAGATTGAGCTGAAACAGGAATATAATATGTACCTGTTTGCTGTAACCTGTCAGTTTTCGGAGTTATGGAGTATGTATAAAAACTAGTACAAAGGAAAGCCGGGAAGGCAATTTAAGGTAAATTTGAGACAAATGAAGGAGAAAAAAGAATAATATTTACAGCTTACTTTCGCATTAGATTACACACAAAAAAGTCACTATATTTCGTGTATTTACCCCAACCTTTTACCTATTACCGAAGATCCACAAACCAGGTAACCCAGGCAGACCCATTGTAACCAGCTATAATTCCCCTACTGAACGCATTTCAGCTCTCGTTGGCTCCTTCCTTCAACCACATGTTCAAGCGCTGCCTGCCTACATACGCGATACCTACCACTTCTTAGAAATCATCCGTAAATTACCGCCTCTTCCTTCTGACATACTGCTTTGCACCATAGATGTTACTTCCTTATATACCAACATTCCTCATGCCCATGGCCTAGCAGCTGCAGAATTCTTCCTTAACCACAGACCTAAACGTCATAGCCCAACAACAGCTTTCCTTCTTAACCTGGCCAACCTAGTTCTCACATATAACAACTTCACCTTTGACGACAAACACTACCTTCAGATCCGAGGCACAGCCATGGGTACGAGAATAGCACCTTCTTATGCTAATCTGTTTATGGGAAAACTCGAACATGATTTCCTGCAAACTCAACCTTTGACCTCTCTACTCTGGGTAAAATTCTTGGACGATATAATGATGTTATGGACTCATGGTGAAACCAGTCTCAAGACATTCCTAGAATAACTGAACCAATTCCGTGTTGTTCAGTTCACCTGGTCCATTTCCGACTAAAGAGTCACATTCCTTGACGTGGACATCACCTTAGAAAACAACACTCTGACCATTTCCGTTCACATAAAACCCACCACCCATATGTTTACACTACTCAAGTTCCCATCCTTACCACACCAAGAAAGCGATTCCTTTCTCCCTTGCCCTCAGAGGACAACGCCTGAATTCCACTACCTCTGCTGCTGAAACTTACAACCAACGCCTCCAGGAGGCTCTAGTCAACCGAGTCTACCCTTCTAACCTAGTAACCAAACAGATCCGCCGTGCATCCTCACACACTCATAAATCGTATCCACCGTTGCCCAACCCACCGGCTCTAATCCCCCAGTTCCATCCTAAACTAACCAAGGTCAAACAAATCCTACACTCTAATTTCCACATTCTCCAATGTGACCCAGACACATGATCAATATTCTCCACCAAACCTAGATTAGTTTTTCAACATCCACCTAATCTTAGAAACATCTTGGTCCGTACGAATCCCTCCTTGCCACCACACCAAACCGACGCACAGACATGCCAGAGACCCAGATGTAAGGTCTGCTCCATTTTCATCACTTCTCCCACAATCACTATCAGTACTGCTAATGGTCGGTACACCCTCAATCCCAAGGGTACATGCCACACCCCTAATGTTATATACATCCTAACCTGCAAGTTCTGTGATGCCTTTTATGTGGGGGAAACAAGTTGTGCTCTTAACATTCGAATTAATAACCATCGTCACTTCTGTACTATCAACAAACCGGATGCCCCAGTTTCCTTGCACACCGAGTCTCACAATACCAATTTTGATCTATCTTTCCTGGTTGCCATAATCCACATTTTACCCCCTTTGACCAGCACTTCAACACCGTCTGTGGGAGAATGTCTTTATTCACGGTTTGAGCGCGAAATTAAAACATGGCCTTAACCTTCAATAATTCTTAGCTCCCCTTTTCCTCTGCATTTTCAATACATTTCCATCCACGATCCCACCTTGTACTTACACGCTATACAGTTATTATTATTTCAAGTTCCGGATATCAACGCGCTACAGCAGTCAGTTGTTCTCCAGTTGTCCGCTACGTGTCGCCACTGTCTCTTCAAACTTGTACTTTGTGAACACGTGAACTTTGCTCTCCTCCTCTATACTTGAAAAAGTGTGAATACACGAAATATAGTGACTTTTTTATGTGAATATGTGTGATCTAATGCGAAAGTAAGCTGTAAGTATTATCCTTTTTTCTCCTTCATTTGTCTTAAATTTACCTTATATATATAGAAGGAAGAAAAAAGTAAATAGTTGGGGTACACAATATTCCACAGTGTTTTACTAACAGACTATCTGACATTCATTTCTTTCATTTTATGAACAGTCTTACGGGGAAAAACACTCATGCGACACATAGCTCACTCGCTTTGAGAAAACTGCTGGAATTGAAAGAAAATAAATGGATGGAACGGACAATTCTTCCCTTCCTCTCCACGCCCAATTTTCGGCATTCTTTGAACATAAACAACGTCTTGGAACATAACGGGACTACGGGAGGTTGAAAAACCACTTGCTGCTTGCATTCAGATTCCATCTCAATTCAGGCAGTTCAAGAAAAAAATGTACCGGTCAGGTCATGGATTTTGGTAATTATTTTTCTGTGAGTT
The DNA here is from genome assembly GCA_022664845.1 of Lepisma saccharinum. NCBI lineage: Eukaryota > Metazoa > Arthropoda > Insecta > Zygentoma > Lepismatidae > Lepisma > Lepisma saccharinum. Next base: position 11,733 of record JAGDQP010041650.1, on the reverse strand, counting down.
CCTTATGGAAAATTAAGAGACCCGTATTCTTTTTTTTTTTTTTTATTTTCCCGAAAAGAAATTTTCTACTGAGATATTGCGTCCTCAAGTTCATTGTCGGTTATTACTGAAGACTAAAAAGTAATATTCTGTACTACTTTTGACAAAGCATATCTCAGCAACAAATTAACATAAAGAAGTAATTCTTTTTTGTCTAATAAATACTTGTGTGTAGTTTGTGATGTCAGAAGATTACTCCCATGTCATGTATACAGGGTGTCCAAAAATTGTGCCAACTTAAAAAAAAAATGAAAATTACACGATTTCGGAATTTTTTTCCTCCTTTTCATAACAAAATATATACTTATTGTTTACAACTTTGAGTAGGCATGTCTATTCTCTTTAATGAAAAAATACTTTAAAGAAGTTGTGACTGTTATTTTGGCAGTAAAAACAACAAAAAGTTCGTCATTTTCGCAAAGTTCGCCATATTTGGACGCCATTTTCTTAGAAAACGTATTTAAAAAATATATATATACATATATATTCAGTATAAATTAGCTATGTATGTGTTCTAAAAGCTCACCAAGTCTTATGTTCGACCACGCACTGGTTTAGATTTTATGGCTAAAAGTTTCCTCCGAAAAATTGTGTTCACGAGACACGTCGCGGGATATTGAAATTTGACGGAAGATGATGCCTCCACTCGGTCGCCGATAATTCATTTCGGACCTTCACGAAGTTCGCAGAACATGTGCTGATATATTAGTTACCAAAGTTAACTTATATTGATCGAAAAAAAGAAAAGGACAACATTGATTCGCAAAATGAGATGGACGGTAAACACTGCTGAGTCAAAATTTGTGGTACCCATGCACTAATACCGCAAGGGAACAATTGTGTAATGGAATAATATGCTAGCATGCTTACAAACAAATAAATACTTATCACTAGTGTGTCCTCCATGAAAAGCGACGGATGGTTTTCTCAGTATCAAGAACACTTATTGTGTGTGATCTTCCTGTGCTGCCTACCGGTACAGGTGTATTAACGACCTTTAAAATGTTTGTTAGTGGGATAGAACATGTATTTTCTTCCTTCATGTGCTCAGGGGGAAATTTGTAACCTCCACAAGGCCCATGCGGTAACATAAACATGACAGTTACATCACGAAATTCATAGTTTACCGTTAAAACTTCTGCCACCCACCATTCATTGTCATAAAGACAAGTAACAAAATTACCAGACTTAATATCATTTAATTGCACAAAGCCATCCCCAACATATTTTGTCCCGATGTTCTCTGGTTCGAGGAGATCATGATTAACGGTACGAGATAAGTACATTTTGTTGTCCTGGGGAAGCAAACGATGACATTTCTGAATACCTATAACAGGACGAACCTTTTGCCACGCAGACACTTTCTGTTTTCGAAAGTCTTCCACATCCGAACTTGGTAAGAATATAATTTTAATTGAAGGTACATCAACTTGCATGGTTAATGAAAAATCTTGTGCATTCTTTATCACTTCAGTAGCGCTTTTGCTGAGATTGTGGTGTGTAGCAAAATGTTTTACAAGTCCCCCAGTGCCATCACACGGTCCTTTCTCATGCCCAGCTGCCGTGAAAAGTCATTGTTTAAATTTATACGAGTGATTTTTTAGATCCTGAAACTGAAATCTGTTCTTGAAGTGACTAGCTGCTCCATCAGACACAACAGTCAACTTCATTATTTCTGCGTGGTTTGCCAATTTAACGTGCTCCTCAATTTTTTTCATAGCTTATACAGCATGGGCAGTGTCATGTACTTTATGGTCACTAACAACAGCGTACGATCGGGTTTCATTGCCGCTGTATGTAACTGAGGTGAAAATTTAGATTTGATTGAATTGCCAGTGGTAACTTTGGATTTTCCCAGGCAGTATTACAGACCAATTTTCTGCAAAATCAACGTGCATTACTAAATAACTACTATCGTCACGCACCTTAAGTTTTTCAGTAACTACAGCTTCCCTTTGAATTTCCTTCACTTCTCTATGCACAAGACTAAATGTGACTGCACCAATGTACTCGACGAAACTTTGCAACTGGACGGTTTTCGTTATAAGATCATTGTTTTCCCAAACTGCATAAGAGACATCAACTGTTTGGTATTCTTCCAATTCCAGAGAAGCCGTGTGTATTTCTTCTATACCAGAGAAATCGGCACATTCTTCCACAAGTGAAAATAGCTCCTGGAAAACTTCCCCTTTAGTAGTTCTTTTGTTTCTCAGATTGTTTAAAGCAATAACGGCAAGTTCAAAGTTCGCACAGCAGACACATACACAAAAGTCTCTGTAGGGTTGGGGTATAACCCATTTCGGCCGCAAGCTGTAAAATTCTGAGAGGCTCATTTTCAATTCTGGATTTTCTCTTCTAGAGACTTTATATATTTCCTTAATTGACCGTGTAAGGTATCGCTTAACTTTCCTTTTTTTAATACCATCTTCTACCGCAGTGACAACATCGCTTTTGTTTGGGCTTTGACGGGAGCAGTCAAATTCGTCTTCGTCACATAGATAATACTTCAAAGCTGTTTCAACTGTGTTCTCATCAATTGGATGGCCACAGTATGTTTGGTTTTTACCAGTGTTCTTGACTTGTCAATCAAGTATTTTGTCACGGAAGGGAATAATTCTAGTGCCTTTGACCTGGACATGGAAGTTGGTATTGTTGTATTCATTGTAAGATATTGTTGCGCTAAAGGCTTTATTGATATTTTCTTCCCATGCTACACATGTTGAACACTTAACGGACTGACTGGGGTGGTTTTAGGTGGTGTAAGATCGACATCGTACACTGAACTTACTGATTTCGCGACAACTGTTCCAAATTCTTGAGATAGTTTACGACGTTTCTTTGACGCATATGACATTCGTTGGTGACTTTCGAGACTTATCGGTGGCACAGGGGGACAAGTGTCTAATTCCATTACTCGTGCGGCCAAATTTAAAGAATGTGTGAAAGCAGCAAGATCTTCATACCTCTGTTCATCAGTACCAGGTGATATTAACGTTGGAGTACTAGGTTGAATATTTGGTGTGGATGATCCAGGAAGGTCTTCTCTTGCACTTACATAATACTCAAGACACCGCGAGCACAAGGTATCAGCATCGGAAATAAGAAGTTGAGGATGAAACTGAGTACATCAGGACTTAGTTTCATGGTACCATCCCGGCATTCGCCTAGTGTAATTAACGATCTGGAAAAATATATAAGGGTTGGAAACTTCTGGGTTAGAATACATGGCCTCCTGGATGAGAACACCAAATCCTCCTCCTCCTCCTAATATAATAATAATAATAATAATAATAATAATAATAATGAGGAGGAGGAGGATGAGATTAAAGATGGTATCTAATATATCAGCACATGTTCTGCGAACTTCGTGAAGGTGCGAAATGAATTATCGGCGACCGAGGCATCATCCGTCAAATTTCAGTATCCTGCGACGTGTCTCATGAACACAGTTTTTCGGAGGAAACATTTAGCTATAAAATCTAAACCAGTGCGTGGTCGAACATAAGACTTGGTGAGCTTCTAGAACTTACACAGCTAATTCATAATTGAAATTTTTTTTTTTTTTTGAAAATACGTCTTCTAAGAAAATGGCGGACTTTGCGAAAACGACCAACTTTTCATTGTTGTTACTGCCAAAATGACAGTCACAACGGTTCCAAGAACTTATCAAGAGAAGGAGAAACGTCTGAGGCTCGGCAGCATCCGGAGCCAAACCTCGGAACTGGAGCCAAAGATTTTCGTCCGGAACTGAAGTACGTTCCAGTTCCGCGGCAGGAACGTCTCCGAAAGAACGGTTCCAGTTCATTTCGGCCAACACTAAACTCGGCGCAATCTTAACCTGATAGCCGCATCACAAGCGCAGTAGTACACGTTGGCTCGCGAACCTTTTACATGGGTATGACGTAAGCGTGTGTGTGTGTTGTGTGGTTTGCATCGTCTGCCTAGTTGATTGTTTTGACTGCCGCTGCTCTGGGCCACAGCTGATAGGCGCGCAGCGGTAATTTCCCGTCCATTTCCTGTCGCTAACGCAAAACATGTTTGTTGGATAGATATTTGTTTTTAATTGTTCATGAAGACACCACAACGGGAATAAATGTATTGGAAATTTGCACGTGATTTATCTGCAATCCTCACAATTAAAACCCGAGAGCATGAACACCATTTTACTTACACATTTCGATTGATTAGGGTAAGGATGGGATAAGAATATGTGAAATATAATATGAATATATCAATACTGTAGAAATTAACCAGCAAATGAAGTTATCTTCAAACTTTACAAAAACAGTACATCTTGTGTAGGCTATAATGAGTATTATATGTCTACCAGGAAAGATCAATCAAAAACAAAGCACACGAGCAGCCACCCTTCCACACAATAAATTAAATCTTGGCGGTGAGTGAAACAGCACCGACCCGGCAAAACAAGCGCTACGTTACGTTGTTAAAAATCTTTTCGGGCATATTAATTCCACTATTGCTACAGAGAAAATGTTAAACAACTTACGATTTACTGGAGTTCTTCAATTCCATCCATTTCATCGGAATCGGAGTCACTGCCTGTTTGGATGACCACAGGTTCTATATCATTCGTCAGTCCATCCATTCTCCACAGTTTCCTCTTCTGCGATGGCATGCGACACACAAGATTTCCACCTTTCTGCTGTTACCTTACCTCTCTCAGTAAATTTTCAACATCCGGCATTTTGAACGTGCTATTTTTAGCGGCTACATATCCTTTCACTTCGCTCCAGACATTCTCGATAGGGTTTAACTCGCAATGTCTTGGTGGCAACCGTAGAATTTTGTGTCCTGCCTCAAAAGCCATTTTATCAACTTTGTATTGTATATACTTATGTTTTACTTGCTTCACGATGTCCAGCAGATCGCATTTCAGCATTTGCGGAGTATATGTTAGGAGTTGCCTTTCTTCCTCAGAATTCGTCTCTGCTTTCTTGGCATCCAACCATTGTTTAATTTCCTTTTTTTTTTTATTTTGAATTTGGTATCTTTTCAACGAAAACAGTGTGATATGGTGCGTTATCCATCACAATTACACTATTTGGCCGTAGTTTTGGAAGAACAGATGCAAACCAAGCCTCGAACCTCTTACTGTCCATTTCTTGATGATAATCCCCATGCCCCTTTTTTAATCTAAATATCAATTCTGCATCAATCACAAATCCCTCTTCACTACCAATGTGCACAACAATCAACCTTCCTCCTTTTCCGGACGGTGGTTTAAATCCAGTGGTTAATCCTTCAAGAAACGCCTGTTTACTATTTGTTATAGTGGTGTCTGTCCAAACATAAGATACTGTATGCCCCTCGTTGACCCAAGTTTCATCCAAATAATAAATATGTATACCCTCCTCCCTGTACCGCCTAATTTCACGAAGATATCTATGTCGCCAATTGATTATGTCTTCCCTATCGATCATGGATGATGAATGTTTTATACGATCATATTTAAAACCAATTTCCTTCATTACGTTTCGGGTTGTAGTATTACTTACAATAGGCAACTGTTCATCTTCAGCAATAGCACGAGCAACTTTTTCTACTGTTGGCACTTCGTTCCTTCTATAAAAATCATGAATTTTTTTTCGCACACTATCCTTCCCAAAACTATCTAATTTTCTGAACTTACATTCCCCACGATCACTTCGATTTGGCCGCTTTTTGTCCGGAGTTGTAAACTCTTCTGCACTGTTGAATTCAAGTTTCACGCGAAATATTGCTGCCGCACTAACACCAGTGAAGTACGCTGTCATGTCAACAATTTCTTCAACGGTTTTATCTGCATATTTTTCTCTCAGTCGAGCGTACACATTGATGACAATTTGCTTTGCTTGACTTTGAAGAGGTTTTCCTTTCTCGTGTTTGCGATAATACCGAGAAGGTGATAACTCGGATGCATTCATATTTTGAATTTCGCGCTCAACACTTGCCATGGTTTCACTACACAAATGCATGCGCGCAGACGATATTTGGTAGGGCAGTGTTGTCATCTGCATAAAAGTTACAGAAGTTACACGAGAGTCTTGTTCTTTCTTTGGTTTCATTTACCAGCGGGCAGAGAAGCTTCTTACAGGGCAGCTATTCTTAATATGCTATTTTCTATCCACTGTGGATGATTTCCAATATTATCAGCCTACAGCGTATGCGGAATGCTATCGTCAAGATCTTCAAACCTGCTCCATTCAAAACCTGCATATTCCGGAATTCTGCAATATGTGTGCAAGGTGTTCCCCAAAGGAAGGGTGTATCTATCACAGCGTGATTTCTATCATATCTTAATATGATGTGAGCCCATGAAAATACTGAAACGCAAATAATCTATTCCTTAAGTATAATTCTCCTGTTGTCATATGCGACAGAGAACATATCCACCATTTAGGACAATTCAAGGAGCAAAAAAAGAAAAAAATATGTTAATTTGAATTTAGTTTTAAGACCTTTAGGCAACTTTGACTCAGGTCGAAAAATATGTTAATATTCTTACTGATTTATGTTGTCATATGCGCACTTTCAACAATTTATGGAGCTTGCAGAGAGGGGGCAGATATACCCAGCAAGGGGCGTCCCTTCTCTCTTCTGGCGCTATCACCAGAGCTGAAACGGGTCGCCGGGCCTGCTTAGAAACCGGTTTGACCCAATTTCGAGCCGGGAGGGCAAATCATAGTTTTTATTTCCTTCTTCATTATACACCGTTGCATTTGATCAGTGTTTCTTTCAGGGGTGGCCGAGACTGGGAGTGTTCGCAAAGAGCACGAAAAATACGAAGACGAAAAGTTCATAACAATAGGAAATATATGGAAATATGGAAACATAAGTTCATAACATGTGGAAATAGTCTCATATTCCCGAAAAAAAAAAAAAATCGCTGTAGGTGTGAAAATAATTCCCCCTGCCCCGCTCGGAAAGGTTATTTTGAAACTCATAAAAAACAAAGTTCCCGTACATAAGCTCACTTCTCAAGGAACCTCACAAATTATAATATCGTTTGATTCAAACCACAGTAACAACCCCAGGTCACTGGGTCGGTCAAGATTCGATCATTGAGTCGCCGATGTTGATTTGAGTCAAAACCGGGTTCCGAGAATTTCGGGTCAAGTTTCGGACTAAGTCACCAAAATTGGCCCGGTTTGAACTCTGGCTGTAACCAGGGGTGCATTTACAATGAAAAAACTGCCCTGGTGCTACCACGTTCTGCATTGTATAAAGTTTACTATAGATATACAAAAATATTTATAACTCTTTAAAAGTGCCCAGGTGCCGCCGCCTGGGCTGAAATATACCACTGGCTTTAACCGTTGGATCAATCATTTTTTTTTTCTTAGTCTTCTGTTTTTGACATAAGATTTTTCAAGTTCGTAATCTTGCAACACTTGCAAGAGACTCACATCTTAGCTCCCTGCTGTTCATTATTTTCTTTCCTTTTCTCTTTCCAATTCCGAAACGTGACGTCACTTTCATTACCCGTTACTAATGAATCTAGCATAATTTATTTTAAATATTGTTCCTGTATTGATATTTTTATATACTTGCACTCAATTAGCTGTTTGAACTGAACTCGTATGTAATGTTTTCAGTGTGTAACGTGAAGAACTATGTAATGTGCGCGGAGTTGCTCGAATTGAAGCTGCGTATCTCGGCTGTCAGGATAAGGTCGCTAGGAGTATAGTTTGTACATTGCGTAAACCGTACGCCTCCCATGAACAAGGGCTTGGGTGCCGGCAGTGCGTAAAGTATGTATTTTTAGTGATTTTGGACTGTTCCAGCACTAGTAGATAAAGGCCTAAATAATTATCACATAGGCTACAGTTTTTTTTTAACAGAACCAGGAATCAAAAACGTGTTACAAGAAGCCATGTGTACGGTATTTCGTAAATACGTACTCCACTTGTTCATCTCATGTAAATATGTCGGGAGGCGAAGACATATTAATTGCATCACTTCGTGTTATGAATAAGATTGCCACCTATCCGGTATTTTAGGCGTAAATTACGCGTCCCGCTTGCTCCATATTTATGAGTAGAAAATTCACAGTCTCAACTTATCAGTTATCTATTTTCTGCCCGCCAGCCGAGAAGAAGAATTACGGAGGTTTTAAATTGTGCGGGTAGTCATATAGTAGTACAGAGCCTAACTACCGCCGGCCGGGTGGTCGAGCGGTCTGCGGCGGTAGGCTATCGACTCAACGGTCCCGGGTTCGAGTCCCGGCAGGGGCATGGGTGTGGATTTTAACACTTAACAGCTAAAGGCAAATCGTGACGGGCCGAAGTCCAAAGTTACTAAACTGGCCCATATAAAAATAAAGTTTTTAAAGAGCCTAACTACCGTCCTGATCTTAGCCCCATATTCGACCAGGCGCAAACAACCGATAACTTCCCATGGTAATCTTACGGGAAATTGGATGCAACATAAATTAATATATTTCAATTTCCAAGCATACGATTTTGCTCAAATTTTTGTGGGACACATTCTGATATCCCCTTTTTGCGGAAAACTTATCATCATCTGTTATAATGCAACGGAAGTGCAGGAGAAAATTACTAAATTTGGGGTATGCTTAAATTGGTATTGGAAATTACTGCATTTTCAAGTAGATAGAGTTGCCTCTCCTTCATTACAGAATTTTTGTCAAATTTTTGTGGGACACATTCTGATATCCCCTCTTTGCGGAAAACTTCTCCTCATCTGTTCTAACGCAACGGAAGTGCGGGGGGGGGGGATACTAAATTTGGGGTATGCTTAAATTGGCTTTGGAAATTACTGTATTTTCAAGAAGAGTTATCTTTCCTTCATGACAGAATTTTTGTCAAATTTTTGTGGAACACATTCTGATATCTCCTCTTTGCGGAAAACTTCTCATCTGTTCTAACGCATCGGAAGTGCGGGAAAAAAATACTAAATTTAAGTTATGCTTCTGTACGATTTCGATATTGCAGTAGTAATAGTGTATTGTATATCATTAGGCTTAAAGTCTGGTGAATAAAGTGGGTAGCAATTTTCTTTATATATATAATTCGTGTAGTTTTGTAATATTTGCCCTTTTGTGTGTGTGTAAGGAACATTGCCAGAAATCTCTTTTCTCGTCTTTATATGTAGTTTGAAAAATTACTAGATGCTTGCTATGGTGTTGGAATATATAATCTTCCGGTTTGTGGTCCGGAGCTCTCCTTACTAAGGTATAGGGCATCGATGAGTAGTCCTGTCTTGTTTTTTGTATTATAGTACTCCAGGCAGCACAGGGACGTTTAAAGGACGTTCAATATGAATCATGCTTTGTCTGCAATTATTGTAACGTTCCGTAGACTTGGCGAGGGTAGAGGAGTTCAAGCAAAGAAGCACAAGGGCTACTTAATTCATTAGATATGGACTTTTTGATACAGTTGTGCCTTTTTAGAACTATTCTCAAAGAAATATACAGTTTCTTGGATATTTCAGAGCAAAGAATATACCGAAATTCCAGGGAAATTTTCGATAAAGTATGTCGGGAAGCATGTTCGTTGAAAGACGAAAAGCAGCAGTGAGCAAGCGTCGTCTGCCAGGGAACTTAACAAAATTTATGTGAAGAACACTGTAACGTGGAAGTACTTAAATCGAAAGAAGATTTGTATAATCATGCTTTCCTTCCCATTATTCACACAATCTTACTTAATTTGTGTAACATATTCAGAAACAATAATCCTATTGTAACAGCTATGGCTTGTTTGTATCCAGAATCAAATATTTTTCTGAATCTAGAGAAACTTCGACCGCTAGCAGTGTGCGAACTAAACTTTTTATCCGGGGGGAGGATAAAACATAACGCAGGATAACAGCATAATGCATAAGGCAACCTATCATCATCATCATATTCAGCCGTTTTCTATCCACTGCTGGATGAAGGTCTCCCCATTTTCTTTAATATCACGGTTAACTGCTATCCTCATCCATGTAGCTCCTGAAAAACGCTTGATTTCACCTACCCATCTAGCATTTGGACGTCCTGTCGGTCGTTCCTTTTCTTTAGGAATCCAATGTAGTACATTTGTCGTCCACCTTCTATCTGTTCGTCTAGCTATATGACCGGCGCATCTCCACTTCATCTTATTCGCAATCTTGATTATATCTTCTACGTTTGTTTGTGCACGAATCTGTTCATTTATCTTCCTGTTCCTCCTAGTTATTCTTAACATGGATCTTTGCATTGCTCTTTGCGTGACTCTTAATCGTTGAGTGTCATTTGCGCATTCAATGTCCAAGTTTCACGGCCGTACCTCATTACAGGTAAGACACATTGATTGTAAACTTTACGCTTCAGACACATTGGTAGTTTGCTTTTGAAAATAAAGTGTAGTCTTTCAAACGAACTCCACACCATTTTACATCTTCTGTTTATTTCATCAGTCAACTTGGCATTCGATGTTTTGAGCTGGCCTTGGTAAACATACTCGTCAACTATGCCTATTGTCCCTCCGCTAATCTTCATTTCTCTTTTTGCAGCATGTTGATTGTATATGACTTTTGTTTTACTTAAATTCATTTTAAGGCCTATTTTCGAACTCTCATTATTCATTTCTTCCTCATTTGAAGCAAACAGGACTATATCATCAGCAAACCGTAGGTGATGAAGATATTCACCATTAATTTTAATTCCGACTTCATCCGAGTTTAAATGTTGGAACACACTCTCCAGGACCGCAGAAAACAGTTTCGGAGAAATTGAATCTCCTTGCCTTACTCCTTTTCCAACTTTATTTTTTTCACTTTCTTGTTGTAGTCTAATGATGTAGCAGTCGAGTAAATGTTTCGCAGTTACTTGATGTATGCACTTTCGATGCCTTGATGTTCAAATGATTCAAGTTCTGCTGACAGGGAGACAGAAATGAAAGCTTTTTAGAAATCTATGAATTAGGGATGGTATCGAGACGAGACTACCATCAGTCTCGTTCTCGTCTCAAATTTTTTAGGACATTCTTGGTCTCGTCTCGAAAGACGACTTTTAAAAGTAGCCGTCCCTTGACTTATTTGAAATGGGCATGCAGGGTTTCCGATCTCAGTATAAGAACAAGAATATTAATATGATATTAATATAGTTTCTTACATAGATGATTTGGGGTTTAGATTTTAAAAAAATAATTCTGAAATAGAGAGAAAAACATTACGATTTTAAAGTAATATAAAGTTTCAGTTAGGATATATAGAATACCAATAAGTGAAATTCATAAAAATATCTCTATTATGGAAACGGATCTATGTTATACCACAAATTGCGAAATTGGTATACGTAACATTTCCGTTTTGGTATTTCTAAATTATATTTAAATTGACTGAATAACTATTAAGTTAAAAATGAAAAATTTACATTTTAGTTGAAATGTTCTACCAGATTTATAGAAATAAATGAACTTACACTGTTTAAAGATTTTCCGAAATATTCCTGAGAAAAGCTAGGCAACCATAGTTACCTGGGAATTTTCAGTAATTACGCTAATAAAAGTGTCATTCCACGCCAAATAGTATAGGGTTGTCACCCGACCATCTCCGATTTCAATGAAATTTTGTGTACAGCATCGATAGACAAATATAAGAACCAGTATTTTTTTATTTTGCTCATATTAGCTCTGGTTTGGTTTTGACAGCCTTCGAAAGATAACTGCAAGACGATTTTTTGTATGCTGCGATGAATGAACGGCACGTCAC